>CABPRJ010000508.1:0-44174 GCA_902439185.1 Cinara cedri | reverse complement strand
TTCAGAGTTGAGTTAATAGTGTTCTTTGTCAATAATATTTATCTCATATTATGGTAAAATAATTAGAAATACGTTCAACATTTATTTAATAATACCTACATTTTCCCGTTTTTTCCGGTTTTTCCCATATATTGAGAGAAATTCTAAGAAAATTAGAAAATAACTTCCTTGAAATACCAGATTTCCTTTCAGAAAGTGCTATAATTGAAAATCGGAACAAAATTGCAGGTAGACAGGTTGTATACAAAAAAGTAAAAAATAAACATCATTGTAAAATCAATAAATTCCTTGCTCTACTCAGAATCTAAAATTTATAATATTGTAATGAATCTAAAATATATATTTTACGCGCTTGTGACTCGTCCATGAAAAATTAATTGCCGAACACATAACAACGGGTATATTTTCGTGGAACAAACTGTAGAGTTTTTTTAATTGGACAATTTGGTCATAGATACAAAAATAAAATAAATAAATAAATAAAAAAAACACTATAAACTCAGAATATAAGAAAAATTAGTTACCTACACGTGGATCTCGGTAAACACAACCATTCGACAATTGCGATTCGCCAAATCGTATACGAAACGGTAGATACGAGTACAACACTAATAGTATTTTTCATCCGATCTTTATATTATGAGTAGGGCGTGCATCGACGTGGATTTTTGAAAATACATCATAGGGCTTAAGCCCATTCAATTTTAGACCTAAAATATTAACACGTTTTTGTAACAATATAATATTATTATGTGCAAATAAAAGCGACAATGATCGCAGTTTTGTGGTGATTTACAATTTCGTCTGCTTGGCCAACGGATTTCCGATTAGCGAATTGGATGAATCACACACCCGACGAAAACTTGACCGGCGTACCGATATCCGTGTTACAGCTAGAAAGAAACGTGTTACAACCCGCGAAATTCAAATTGCAAAATATGTTCAGCTTTGAGCAACAATTGGAAAGATCTCGAGCGTAACAGGTTTGTATAGCACCAGCATTCTAAAATTGAAACAGCGATAAGAAAAGAGGCCTATATCTATAGTTCATCGGGCCTTATTCATCACGACAAATAATAGTATTTGTTTTTCATATTGTTTCTGTACGAATTATGAGACTATCTTCATAGTAATGGAACCCTATTTCAGTTTTTGAATAAAACGTTATGGTTTTTCTATACTATGTGTTTATTTTCTATTCGATTGTGATTGGAGCGAAGAATGTTTTGGTTTTACAACGACGTTAATTTTTTTATTTTATTTAAAGTGAACAATTTTTGGTCCAGAAATTTTACTTCCATTTTTAAGTTCAGTACTTTTCCTGAAAGAAAATCTTATTGGAAAAGTTCATTAGATAAATCATTTTTTGATTTCCCCAAGAGTTTTAATAATAAATAGGAAAAACCGGGAAAAACTGGGAAAAACGTAGGAAAAATAGGAAAATTTACGAAATGTATTATTTTCGAATCGTAAATATTATGGCCTTTCAAAACATGTATAACCGAACTCCGTTCAGAAATCAGAATTGTTCATCATTTGCAATGAATTATCGTTGTGTACACATATTAATTAAATAACTTTGTTTTCTACCTTCCCGACTTTCCACCCGCAACGGTTTCGCACCTGTCCCCAGTATAAGCTCCTATAGATACTTCACTTCTATTTTAATATAAAATGTGTGATAAATGACTATATAGAAAAAAAAAAATGTTAGTAATATATATTTCAGCGACCACTTTTCACCCAGATTTAATCTTTACTTGATAATTTTACTCATTGTGATTAGAATACTTAACTATATAATTAGGTATCAGATAATTCATATTATATTAGTTTCCTATTATATTTATACTTTAGAAAACCCAGATACGGGTTTCTAGTCAGATTCGACAGAGTTTTTTTGCAATACAAACGATACGAGATCTTCAACGCGGCCGACGAACGTACATAAATTAAGACCGGGAGACGTGGATATAATCGCTGGAATTAACGATTCATTAACAGCAGGCACTGGGGAGTTTAGAAAATAAATCTCCATTACTATTTATAGATTTCCTTGGAACGTCATGGACAACCGGTATGATATTATTTAATTTACATTTAAATTCCAAGGGTTCTGCACTCTGGTTGTATTTTATTATAATAAGGGGGCTGGATCTGTAGTATTCAGCTAGTGCATAGATAGTTGTACAATTATATTGAAGTGTTCCGTGCATGCACACTAATGAACTGTTTTTGACGAAGACACACGAACAAACGTTTTAAACGATTAAACACATGAGAATGCACACTTGACAATAAATGACATCGGAGCTATTAACAGTTTAAATTGGATCCCAATAATTTTTTAATGCTACAATTTATCGAAAATCGTTGTAAAGTTAGCATGGGTTAGGTTATGGGCTTGATAATGGTTATACAATTATCATACTAAATGTTGGCTAAAAAAAATTTATATAGCGCTAAGTTTGCTAAATTGATCGACAACTAAAATATCGACATGGACAATCGACGTAATACCCATAGTTTTCTTAAAAAATTAACGAGTAATAAAAACTCCTAAAAAATAATAATTACTCAGATTGGAGTATGAATTACCGCGTAGGAATAATAATCTATTTTATAATCATACTAGCTGAATTACCCGGCGTTGCCCGGAAACAAATTCGTGGCAAATTCGATAACGCCATGTATTACCGTTTACCGTCTTAAATTCATAATTATCGATAATATACATAATAACCTAATATCTATATATATAGCTGGTTTACCTGGCTTCGCCTCTTTTGCTTGTTTCAGTTTTATATATATAGATTATAATAAAATAGGAGTATTGGTGTACGCGCGATGCATGAGATTATTTTTATTGATAAACTTCTCGGAACAATTATTCTTATCTACACGACGACAACGACGAACAAAAAGGATAGGTTGCAGGTAGCTGGAGACCCGCGGGCCGCCGTGCCGCACAATACGTATTGGCGGTGAATAGTTATAACCGTTAATTACTCCACTAAAACGCAACATTTTTGAAAATCCCTCCTTATTGCACGGTGAAAATATGAGAAGAACCTCTATTCCAAATTTCAAGTCCGTACGTTGAGTAGTTTTTGAGATACAGCGATCAGTGAGTCAGTGGTATTTGGATTTTATATGTATAGATTNAGATTTCAACGTGAAGTACAAATTATACCGTTATCTACAATTCAAGTTACAAACGATTTTGTCCTTAAGCTAATAATTAATATAATATATACAGTATACACATTTAATACAAATTATAAGTATACCACGCAGATATGGTATTATATCGGTATTAGATCTGATATTTATTTTACGCATGCACGAAGAAAACAGATTTTATAAACAAAATATGTTTTATATATGATTTTTTAGGCTTAGAATTTTTATCCTAATTCACAAATATACCGCCATTTTCTATCTCAATCCGAATCGTGGAATGTCCATATTCGTTCGCCGCGCTGTATGAGCGATATTAGTCCGGTTATTTCGAGGTGATGAAAAAATGTCAACAAGTCGTAAAAGAAATCGCAAGTATTAGTTTATAGCATTGTATTGGCCGTGATTTAATCGAACCAATATGCACTTACAATAATCTAGTGTAATAATATTTTTAATATTTCTATAATTAAAAATGTTGTTTATGTACAATGACTATAACCACGCGTGACTATATTCTTTTAATTTTAGGTAGATTACGAAGAAATGAAAAACAAAGAAGACTTCGCAGTTGTTCTCCGAAAGTTCACAACAAATTTAACGTTTCCGAAAAATTGATTTAACACCACCGACACGCCATACATGGCACCGGACTGTTTCCATTTAAGCCAAAAGTGTTACGCTAGATGTAAGAACGTAAAATAATAAATAATATTAGGTACAGTTAATTTTTTTTTGTCACGTTTTAATTTAACATAAAAAAAAAAAAAAATGCTAATTGATTAATATTTCTCCGTATACTATTAATATATTATACCAATGATTCGCTAAAAATATGAAGACACGGCAGTAGTCTGGTGCAGCTAGTGCAAAATGGAATTTTATTCGAAATAAAGGTTCAAATTGTTCATATTATACTTAATTGTGTTTATATTTTTTCAGTCATTATGGAACAACATGATGGAACCGGTCCGGAATATGTCGACCGATTGGGACGAAGAATTCCGTCGGTTTCTTTTTCCATCAACGTAATTTCCGTATATCCGTACATGGAAAAACAGTCGAACTTGATTATTGTTTCAAGTTTAAATTTTCAACGTGACGTGTTACCGTTTTGGCGTTCCTAACAATTCGGTTGACAAACCACTGTATTTTATCTTCTGTCGTCATTCTAATCATCCACCTTCCTGCGTTTCATCAATTGTTTTCAATTAGTATCTTGATATAAAACGAGCAGCTTGGTGAACGTCAATATAGATGGTATACTGGAAAAATAGCCAGGAAAGTACAGCTTTTTTATAGACAATTTTACTGGTTCATTTGGTGTGGTTATCATGATCGTACACAATTTTAGAAATAAAAATATATTTTAGATTTTGGATACACTAAAAGAAACAGAAATGTTTACCCATCAGTATTTTCGGTAAGTGTTGGAGTTTTTAAACTTGAATACGTTCTACCATGACCGAAGAAAGAATTGATGGTTTATGCATGATAAATATGCATAAAAACACGAGGAATCACCTAATCAGTGATATTAATTTTCATACAGAAATTGTTGATTGTTGTGGAAGAGAAAAGAGACGATTACAATTTCTTGTTGAATATAAATAGAATCTCTAAATTAATATTACCTGAGTTACTCTAACCATGTTGCTACTTGTTTATCAATTCAAATATTATTATACTTGTAACTTAATAAGACATACAGTAAAAAAAAATATTATGTACATTGAACTTTACATAAATATTAATATATACATATAAATTATACATATGTGTGTATGACATATGTTCACATAAATTATCTATTATACAACTTGTTACCGAGACAAATTTCTGTGGGCGCTTATGCATACAATTATTTAGCTCAATGTATAATGTATTTAAAGGATTAAAAAAAAGTCTATTCAAAATCCCTTTATTTTAATTTTGGTTGAAGGATATCATAATATTATGTTACCAACATATTTAACAATATTGTAAATATTGTCGTAGGTATAAATAATTATTATAAATACCTATCTGTTTATATACTGTTTATATTATCTGTTTAATACTAATTCGATATGTTAACAGCATTCTGACTTTTCTGTATAGCTTTAGTAAGTCATGTGACCTAACAATATTATACTTTTATAGGGGTTCATGTAAATTATTTTTTATACCATTCACCGAAAAATTAACGTTTCTAACATTTTTTTCGTATGTGTGTGCGTCTTTTTCTTGAGTACGAACCTTATTATTGGTTTTTAAATATTCTTTAAACTTAATATTTTTCTGAGGAATTCAATTATATATTAATGTCTAATTAATATATTATGATATAATTTTAGATTCCGAGCTTAGAAAGGAATTTAATTTTTAAATGACTGATAATCTCGAATCTAAATTTTAAACTGTTATAATTCATAAATGATAATTCCGATAGAGTTTATATAATATTGTAATAAATATTTGAACCTGGCTGATGACGATGGGTGTATGACCGAGAGTGTAACGGTGATTAAAACGTTGACGTATAAGAGTAATACAGAGACAGAATTCAGTTACCATGTTGAAGCCAGAAGATATTTTCCAGTAGTAATGTCTATGAAAAAAATAAATATGTATATATATATTGATTTCATTTTAGTGTGATGTTTATAAAATTTTTGATTTTTATTCTCATATTTTAATTATAATAACTGGTCTTCTTCTTTTCTTTCGCTTTCATTGGGATCAGCTACTCTTGATCTAAACTTCTAATTTACCCGATTTCCCACCTTGCATAAATTGGCTGTCCTCGTATCACTTAACCTTCTATAGGTATTTATAGCTATTTATTGGCATGATGCGACTTGATTGTGGCGTCTTTGATGGTCATCGCTGTACAAATAGTCGGTAATAAATGTGACGGCGTCAATGTTGCTCGCATAACTGCGCGTATGGGTGTGGCTAGTCCATGACGAGGATTTTGAACTTTTAAACAAAATTGATCACCTGTTGGGAAGAAATGTACCAAATTTAAAAGTACTCAAGTATGAATTTTAGAAAATGTCTAAGTTTTTGTTTATTATATTGGCATAAAAATGGTCGGGGGGGGGAGGGTTAACCAAGCTGCATATTAGACAACCTATTCAACCGCATACCCTGTGCGCACGCTTACGATACTATTGCTATATATTTTACCATAGCAGTAAAATGTATCGTTAAGATTAGATTTCTATATTTTTCCATCTTAACAACAGTTAGAAAATCCATATGAGCAGTAGGATTCTTTTTTCCACACTCCACCGTCGACGGTGCTTTATTAGCGTCGCGTAGTTATTATTATCATGTTACAATTATTATTTAAACGCATTAAGGTCAACCGGATTCAACTAGAATCGGTGACAAGCCTATGCACAATTATAATGATGATAATAATTACATCACGATGTCCCGCCAACTGCTAAGGTCTCACAATAACGTATGGTGTAAACCACACGCAAGAGTTCCGACCGAAACTCGTGTTTCCGGAACTCGACTACGGCCACAAGATCGGGTGGGCAATTGTGTAACCAGATTTAATTATAATATTAATAATCCGTCGTAGGTCGCAGTTAAAACGCCATCAACGATGATGTTAATTTAATCGAGACGATTATTATATTCGCCGAAACCAACGACTATTATACGTTCAGATTAGGTGATTTCAATACGAGGTGTGATGTGTACATGAGCTTCGAAAGTTTGATAATACCATCTAGAAACATTACGACGATCATGCCGTGATCGAGTCAGCCCAGTTTCAAAGGGAAAACGATAGTTTGAAAGTAAAATAGTGAATTTCATGAACGTGGAAATTACATTTAAAATTTAAATTTACATTTATTTTAATCATCACAATATTTTTCTCAATACCGCAAACAACGTTAAACAATGTTTTAGACTATTCCTTGATGATATGTGTGTTTTTTTTCTGTCTGTGAACAGTTTATCCAACATAAATCTTGTACAAATAAAACTAACACAAATAGAGAAGAATTTTTTTTGGAAATTTAGTTTAGTTGGTGCACTGTTATTTTTGATTTGGTTTTTTTTTTTGTTATAACTCTGGTAGAAATAAACGCAAAGGCCTAAAATTGTCTCTGAATATTTATATTAGCCCTTTCTAGACTAGGTACAATTATGGAAAAAAAACCTGTCATAATTTTATTAATTTATAGCCATTTGAAATTTTCGACTTTTCAAGATTTTTATGTGAATAAAATTGTTTCGGCCCAACAAAAATGTTTAAAAATTGTATACGAGGTGTATAATAATTTGCATTTGGTGGTTAAACAAATTTTTTATATGTTATAAAGCAGTTTTTTTACATGTGTTTTAAGTTACAATTTTGACGAAATTCGTGAGATTTAAAAATGTTTTGCTGAATTTTGCTTGGAATACTTTTTCGTTACCAAAAGTTGTATCGTTGAGTACAGACAAAAAAAAAAATGAATTACTTTTTATATTTTATTTTCCCAACTTCTCACCTACAACAATGGCATACTCATCAACAGTATGAGTTTTTCTTTTTTCTTATACATATATTAAGATTCCTATGAGTATTATTTGCAGGGATATTTTTTTCTTTTGAGTGCAGATTAGAAGTTTTTCTAAATATTGTGCCATGATGATTTACTGGCTCGGCGGCCCGCCAACATAACTCAACCTATAATAATTGTTATTAACTACTCGTAAGTTTCTACCTTGCCTTATTGAGATCGTTCATCCTCCTTACTGTTATATACGAGATTACGAAACTGACTAAAACAATGGTTTTAGTTACGTTCTCTGCTCCTACCGATGTCAGTCGACTGTACATTAATAATCGCCACTATTATCGTTGTGCAGATAAATAATTGAGGGGGTACGATCGCTCATTATTTACGTTTACCGACACATTTACGATGGATTAGTAGAAATATTGCTTTCCGTTCGATTGTAATTATTATTATTGTTTTGTGTGTGAATTAAACCCATACCTATTTGAACGAAATAACGTTCCTTTGTGTCTGGATCACATGCGCGATCAAATTTTTCCGATGTACCTACTTACGTATATTTGACGTCGGTCTCCAAATATTTTACGATTCTTAAAACATTTGGTAGATCCGTCAAACACGTGAAATGGGTTAATAGGTTAATAACAAATGTATTTCATTTTCTATTATCGTATTGTTTTCTTATCGTAGGGACATAGAATACAACTAGGATCATATTATATAGAATAAATCGTTTCACTAACGTTTGTTATTATGTATTTTCCGGACTATGCTAACGCTGCCAATATTGTTTAAATTTAAAAAGTCATGTAAATTCACTAAAGTTATAACATTTTTGAAACAAAATTGAAATATTATATTTTAAACTGTACAATATTACACAATTTAAAACACAGTTGTTAAATTTGACCAATTAATTACTGCAGTAATACAAAAAATAGGAGATTTAAAATAATAGGTTAGTATGCTATATGTAGTAATGGAAGACAAAGAAAATCAAAATAATAAGCTACTATGTAGAAGTACTATCTAAGAATAAGATAGAAGAGTAGGTATAAAAATGTACTTATATAATATAAAATAATTGCTTTAGTTTTTGGTACTTCAAAGAATGATTTATTTTTAAATACAATAAAAGTTCAGCCTACTAATTGTATTACTACCTTCTTTCCGATGTTTGAAGGGATTCGGAATCGTGAATCCGTGAATGGTGTCGAGATCAATAAATAAAGAAAAATATAATTATTTTACCTGCCCACGGTGTTGGAACGCTAGAGTGTATACCTGTAGGTATCCTCACGTGATCCTAGAGTCGTTGGGCGGCAGTCACAATTCAATTGAAATAAACTAATTTAATTAGTTAACACTTTGCACCTGTGTGCACTCAGATAAAAAAATGCTAATCTTTAAATTAAGTAAGCAAAAGGTTGAATTATAAAATAAATTAATAAAGAAATTAAACACGAGTGATTATAGCTGCTAAAAGTCGAAGCTAGCTATTCGAGAGAGATTTTCGAAAGAAGTTGGTAGAGCGTAATAGTTGCTGCGTGCAGGGTTTTTGAGCGGTCAAGACGCTCGATTTTCAATTGAAAAAATCGTTAAATTTTATGTTTAAATAAGCAAAAAAAAAAAAAAAATAACCGTTAGAATTTTTGGGCTTAAAGAATAAGATACACAATAGTATGACTGAGGTGGCAGTGTCCTCAAAAGGCCGCAGCAGATGGCGTGGATTTTACCATATTTGATACATTTTAAATTATTTTGCTTGTAGATAATATTATATATATGCCTCTTGAATAGCGAACGCTTCGTTATGTTTACTAAATTATTTACATTTTAGAAAATACCGTATTTGAATCTTTTAGTTACACTTTTGTGGTAATATAAACGATAAATAATTGGACATGGATAATTTCATGTCGTGTGCGCATAATATTACATTACTACATTTTTATTATAATATAGCCAGATACATTTTTCAAAAGAATATTATCCTGCCTACGAGTACTCGAATAAGAAAACTAAAAGAAGAGGGACCATGAGGCTTAAAAAAAAAATAAATTAAGTCTTTTGCAATTATTTCACTCAAAAAACCCGCGGGGACTTTGCGTCCACGCCCCTTTAAAATAGTGTTTAATACTTATAACACAGTTAAGTGTTTATTAATTTACGAAAAAAAAAAAAAATGTAAGCATTTACTGTATACGCTAAGTTGTTCCTTATAAATAAATGTTTGTTTTAGATTGTACTATGGTAACAGTGGTTAGGTTTCTTATTTACTTAACGATATGGCCTTTAGGACCTTAATACAATATTTTGCCACGATCGTTAGAAGTTCTAGTTACGCCACTGTATGGTGAGTGTTTTTTTAAACATATTTTAGTATGATGGTTTCTAATAGAAAATATTGGTTATTTGGAGTAATGAGGAGGTCATTTTATTTTATTTTATTTATAGTATTTATAATCTCAGGGAAAATCCTGATAAAAGATAAAAGTCGAGAAAATCGTAATATTTACATAATAACGATTTCTGTTATAATCAATTTTGATTTTTTGTTGTTATTCAGTGAAAAATAACCATAAAGACGAAAAATTCCCCGAATACTTTAAACACTTTCTTATGTAATACATTGAATATTTAATACTTGCATAATAAACGATCATGGTTACACAGCACAATTACCAGTTCCATCACAAACATATCTTAAACAGTGTTGCCATCTTAATACGGTACATATCAATTCAAAATATTAATTACGCGCGCCGCTCATAAAGAAGCACCCGCGTAGCTACCGTGGCGAAATGGGAGTCGTCGGTGTGGGATACCGCGGAAGGCTTAAATACGTCATACGCATTACTAATTGAATTACTTCTCCGGGTTCACCCAGCAGAAGCAAACATTTTTCGCTCACTCACTCCAACCATACTTTTTCTTCCAAACCTATACAGTAGTTGCAGATACCGAAGGCTGTATTTGGTTCTCCCTTTCCTACATACCTGGTAATTGTGCTTGTTGTCACTATTGTTTTACCATAGACCGTGTTTATTTCTTCAAAAACGTATATATAATATTCCGGTCATAGACGACTATACATATCTTGTTGACCGGTTGCGAATGCAGAACGGACGTGGTCTTAGTGCCGACGTCTAACTCATTCACCTCCGTGAGACGGTCCGAAAGCGCTCGCGTCATACATCATAAATACAAATATGAATATACTTATACCTATCACCCCTGTATAACCCCTTTACCCATCCATACTCTTTACCATAATCTACTCTACTCTCTCCTTTTCTTCTCTGCTTCTTCTCCCTTCTCACCTTTCCATCTTCCCTCTTTTCCCTACCCAATTTTATAAATTATATTTTTATTCTACAAAAAGCTGCGCTTAACTAGGTGTTCGTTGCAATAAACACTAAGAAACTATTCAACTAAAATAAAATTTATACTATATAGTATCAATATATGAAGCGACCCATTGACCTTCCGTCGCATAATACTTAATATCCGCTATTATGTTATATTCATAGACGAACACGAATCTGTAAATGATACATATCCGCATTCTCCCGATAAAATTGAAGCCCAAATAACTAAAGACCATGTTAATATAATAAATGAAAATAAGACAGAAAAACAAATAATGAAATTATTTCGAACTTAAAAGAAGTTATAAAAAATATAAATGTTAACAACTACAATCGTCATGTAAATATTCAAAGAGACCAAATAATTTCCAGCCTAATAATAATAATAATAATAATTTCCAATACACGGACCATAGAAATCGTTACAATTTCAATCACCTATTTAATAGTTATCATAATAACCGTGTTCAACAGAACAATGTTTATGATAACCAGTTCGATATCAGTCGTAGTGGTCCACCGCCAATAAATATGAACAATTTCAATAACAGCCCTAATAATTTCCGACAAAATTATAACAATAATCCAAGCAGTCCAAAATATAATTCACGCGTGCTCGAAACTAATAATCTGTGTGAATACTGTCATAAAAATGATCATATAAGTATAGACTGCAAACTGAAATTAATGTGTAACGAAAGAGATCGACACCATCGATACTTGTTCTTCTAAAAATCGAAATACCGATCAAAAAAAAAATGTTTAAATAGATCAAATGCAAATACTGGATGTTCGCATTCACCTTATATTCCAGTAAAAATAATCAATAACATGCCATACATCATATGCAATAACACTAATTTTGAAAAAGAACACCTAATCTTAATAAAAATACGAAAACCGAAATTATGAACGGTGAGCTACCACATATCGAAAACAACAAAACCACTAAAAAATATATTCACTAGCTCATCGTATACCGGCAGATTTATATCATACACGCATAATGTATATCCAAAGAAATATCAAAACATTTACGGAGACCGTGCACAATGTATGCCTTCATCGTAAATTAATTTCTTAAAACGAAAAAAATTACCTTATTGCGATTTCCACTTTTCAACGAATAATTAATAAACAACGTATCCTGTAATGTATACAACAATAGGTTCAATGCAGTAATATTGCAATTTGCGCATGAAAAATTATTCTAATAAAACGATAATGATGGGTAGTTAGAGTGGATAATAAATCATGTAAATACAAAATGACGGCCTTGTCTCCTTGAGATCGACCGCGAACCGTAACGTCGACTTGAACTTGCCGTAAAATACAATGACGTGTTACGTTGTTATGCGATACTGACCGGGTCGTGTAAAAATAGACACCGTACGGACATTTCACGCCGTTCTTTGGACACCGGCAGAACTACCGGGAATCGCCAGTCATAACATTTTTAGTTCCGTGTATTCGTTGTCACCGTTTCGGTTCCTTTATTATTTTTGCAACACCGACGTAACAACGCGTTACCGTAGTTTGTACCGAAACGACGAGCCTCGACCGTGCCGACAGTAAAACCGGCACGAGAAGGTTGTTCGGCTTCCGTCACACCACCGTCGGAAATGACGGCCCGACGATCGTTCCGCAAAGATGGGTGCAAAACACTATTAATATGACGATTTTTCTCCGTGTGTCTTTGTACGGCAACATTGTCTGGTCGAAGTGGCGAACACGGTTTTGTAACGATATATTATTAACGTGTGCAAAACAATACACAATGCAACAATGCTATTGTCGTTTACGGGTATTAATTATAATTGTATGTATCCATTACTATTCAAAATTCCCACATATTTTTTTTCTTTAATTGCTAACATTTAAAAGACACATACTGACATTTTTTTCCTTCTGAGCGTTCCAATTATAATTGTCTCGAAGTTTATTTTACGTTTATTTATTAGTGATGTATAATAAATCCGGATTAAAAAGTCTGAAAACCCAGATTTCAAATTTAAGATTTAAAATTCTTATTTTGGACTTCGGGTTCCGGAAATCCGGATTTTTAATTTTTGAAAAATTCGATTTTTCCACGTTTTTTCCCAATTTTTGTACCTGTGCTGAATTTTATGATGTTTTATATGTTGTAAATGTTCACAAACTAAAGAAAACCCAGATACGGGTTTCTAGTCAGATTCGACAGAGTTTTTTTGCAATACAAACGGTACGAGATCTTCAACGCGGCCGACGAGCGAACATAAATTAAGACCGGGAGACGTGGATATAATCGCTGGAATTGACGATTCATTAACAGCAGACACTGGGAGTTTAGCATATAAATCTCCATTGTTATTTATAGATTTCCGTGGAACGTCGTGGTCAACCGGTGTGATATTATTTAATTTACATTTAAATTCCAAGGGTTCTGCACTCTGGTTGTATTTTATTGGCCCATAATAAGGGGGCTGGATCTGTAGTATTCAGCCAGTGCATAGATAGTTGTACAATTATATTGAAGTGTTCCGTGCATGCACACTAATGAACTGTTTTTGACGAAGACACACGAACAAACGTTTTAAACGATTAAACACATGAGAATGCACACTTGACAATAAATGACATCGGAGCTATTAACAGTTTAAATTGGATCCCAATTTTTAATTAAAATTAAACTATTTTTTTTATTAAAAATTATTTAAAATTAAAATATTCTAGTGCTGAGAAAATGTATGGGTGCAAAAACTGTAATTTGGACTCTGAAAGAGTGTTGTATAAATTTGGAAAATAGTTAAAAAATTATTCGAAAAAATCAATCTCATATTATCTATACTACTAGGAAAGGGGAAGTGGAAAAAGTTTTTCCAGTTTTTTTATTGTCTGGTAAAAACTATAACGTAGTGCAAATTCAACAGGTTATACAAATTCCACATCGAAAAAATATTACGAAATTCGATTATGGAAATACTGGTTAAATCCGGGTCATGAATTCTCAGTATTGTGCTTTTTTTTTTTTTTTATACAATATTTATCTATTCTAATCTAATTAATAATTTACAGGCGGACAAAGCAAGTGGAAGGAATTTTTGACGATACCGAATATATTACAAGTCTTCAATCCGAAATTATTCGTTTACGCTAACGGAAAGTCGTATCACTCCAGATTTATGTCTAGAAAATACAGCGAAAATATTTATATACCGACCGATAATATTAAAAAAATTTTGTTACGAAATCAAATTTTCACCATAAAAAAAGTTTGTTTTTTTTTTTTTTATACGTACGGCGTTAACATTTTAATTATTTTAAAATATTGAATTTATTAAAATAAATTGACGGAATTTCAAAACATGTTTAAGATTTAATCTAAGTGATCTATTATAATATTGTTATAACACGTTCAATATAAATTGATATTCAAAATTTTGAATTGTTAGACTTGTTCTTGTGTTTAGCGAATATAAATTTCGGAATGTCCAACAGATTGATTCCGGCAAACAACTGCATGAAACAAGCAAATATAACTGAAATCACAAAACGTTCAAATACAAATCAGTTATAATAAGTATGATATTCAACATTAATGCTATGGACACACTATTTGTATTTCGGAATATTCGTAGACATGGGGTGCATTCGACCATTATTATTAGGTGAACGAGGACCTTAAATTCAAAACCGTTTGGGGAGTTCTCGTACATCTGTTTTGAATAATTTCACGCATATATCAATAATTTTACATTTTGAAAAGAACCAAGGTATCAGCGATTTAAATTTATAGCCTCTCGAAATCTGGGAAAAACGTGTCCTGTTGTGGTAAACGAACATTTTTTTTTGCAAAATCATTTTATCATGTTATCTTAAAATACCGATTCTTGTCGGTTTTTTGAAGGATAATTGAAATTTCAGTATTTGAAAAGGATGTTCGTTGATGTTTTTCTTTTCGTTTTTTAGTTCAATATCGACTGCACTGATACAGTAATACAAGGGGTTTATTATGTAAAAGGACCGCGGAACTATAAATTTTTCAAGGATTTTACCTATCAAATCGATGTAATCTTTTCCGGCTTTCATGATCAGTCGCTCTGTCGCTGGATTTGCCATAGTAACGATACCTTTGGTAGTATTATCCCGTGATCTATAAATAATCAACGCAAAGTTTACATGCTTAGTATAATATTCTACGTATGTACTATTGAATTATATTTAATTGTGTATACGATCACATTCGTATATTATAATACTATGCGAATGTGAATTAACCGAGTTGTGTGATACGATTTATTTGAGCGTATTGCTAAACATTAATTAATGCGAATTTTTCGACATATATAATATAATTCGAAAAAATTAACATATTATTTATACTGGATTTGATAACAACAGTTCTCCCGAAAAAAGGCCGAAAAAGGTATTTTAAAAATGCCTTCTTTCCGCTTCAATCGACGTGGTGTTTAAATTACCGTCCTTTATTTAGTAATCGATTTTATCCCGTTAATTTTAAATACGTAATATATAATACACGAGTAATACGGAATTGAATAAAAAATAAAAATTGAACAGTATCACACTGTCAGTGTAATAATATATTACATTAAAATATGGGTATATACGAGTGTATACACGAACAAAAAAAAATAATCGTTTTATTTCCAGTGATGTATCTCTATTAAGTTTACAGATTTTCGCGAGAGATTGTCAAACGGTTTGTAGGGTAGCAGAGATAAGTATAACAGAAATAAATAAGTAATTGTTTATGGGATTTTTAATTCGGAGGAACATCACGAGAAAACGATCTATTACACTACAGTGGTCTTAAATTTTATTTATTATTATTATTATTATTATTATTATTTTTTACATAAAGTTTAATTTTATTTACATAAGTTTAATATTATTCAAATTAAGACCAAACCTAAAAATCCTACCGGGAAAAAAAACCACCTAATTATCGTGATATTGTTTTTTGCGTTTGTAGCACTAGAAACTCTAATTATTTTTACGGTAGTTCGTATAATTTGTATTATTTTGACTGATTTACCTTTTGATTCCGTTCCAGACGGTATTTATTTCCATTTCCGTACACGTTGAAGGACAATTGCACAGCGTATCGTTTTTCACTGTAAATTAATATTTTAATAGCAACTACAAATCTATCTATTATTTACTTTACTAGAGGATTACAGGACGAAACTGTAAAACTAATTAATAAATAATTATTACGTGTGTATGCTATAAAAATAATAATACAAATGTTTAATTTTTTAAACTTTTTTTTGCATTTAAAACATTAGATCGACCTTAATAAAATGAATACATATATTTTTATTTCTTTGACAATCGGCCGGTAGGATCATCGCAAGGTCATAAAACCTTACTTCCAGATTTTCTTATCCGCTGCTTGTGTCTTACAGTGTAATCTTCCTCATCCTAATGCGTACACATCTTTCCTTACTACTTTCTCCCATCTCATACGCGGTCATCCAAGTGGTTTTTTCCCGGTAGGATTTTCTTCAAGAGCAATGAGTGGATTTTGACTGAGCCACGCGTGTCCAGTCTACTGTAAGCTTTTTACTCATAATCGTGACCAGCGTACATTAGATTTTTGGAAAAGTGTTTCTATATCATTATTTTTCCTTATTTTTCACACCCTACTTGGTGTATTTTTCACTGGTTCAAAAATCGTTCGTAGTATTTTTCTCTCTAAAACTCAAAGTTTTATTCTTTCGTCACTCTTTCTTAATGGCCATTATAAAATATTATCGCTTTTTAAACATAATGGTGTATTTTTTTTTTTCAGTTATATATACTGTAATTATCTTTGTTTTCGTATGCTGTTAATGGTTTACTATGGTTATTTTTTTACGCACCAGGCGATTTTTTCTCCCCGTACCTAATTATAATAATAATAATAGTACGACGATATTACAATCCTTGATCACATCCATTATGCAACGAAAATTAATATCCTGTAATATTTTCGGTCGGACGGGATAGAAAGGTTTTAATTAATAGAAATTTTATGATTAGGTATATTTTTTTATTTTTTTTTTTTTGAAAATATGGAACAATGAGCCAATATTATTATAGTAAAGAAGGTCTTGGAACAAAAAACCCTGCTTGATGGTATAGGTACTCAAATATTTGAATTATATTCTCAATCAGCAAAACACAATCGAATTAAAAAATAATTATAATAAATATTTTAAAAATGCTGGTGGATGTAACGAACAAAAATGTTGAAACGCTGTTATATGAACTTAAACTCTTATAAAAAAAACTACTCCATTACGCTCAACTATTTTGTTTGTCATTAAATAGAACTTATGATAAATCGTGTGTAAAATGTTCAAGAATTTCTGTCGAAACAATAATTACATCCACATAACATTAATTCACCTAATAAAAACTAAAACAACTCATAAAAAATACCTATAAATAGATGAAATATCGCTAGAATATTTTTACCGCGTCAAGAAAAGGTCGATGCATAAGTACTCTGGGAAAATGTCGACTCTCTATGATTATTTTTCATTAAACAGAATAGCAAATTTTTTTATAATAGAATTGTTAAATCATTAACGTTCCCGGTTTCCTTACATTTGTTCCCAATCATAAAGAAAACTACATGAAAATAATAATAAAAAAAACTTCCTCAGTGTACCGGCTTAAAAAAAGTTTTTTTTAGGGAAACATACTATACACTCAAAAATCAGAGTAAGATTTTTGATGAAAAAATTGTTAATAAATAGAAAAAAAAGATATGAAGATACTTTGCACAATGAGTGGGCCACTTCTGTTGATGAGTAGTTAGGAAGGTGGACTGGAAATTAAATGTATATGTGCACGCAACTATTAATCATCGCTAACGAAAAACGACTCTGACTGGAGTTTGATTATACATGTTTTGAAAGGCCTTAATACTTACGATTTAAACATTTTACATTTCATACATTTTCTCGTTTTTTCTACGTTTTTTCCCATTTATTATAAACAAGCAGAAAAAATCAAGATAACTATCTTAATGTGCCTCTCCAAGAACAATTTTAAACTTGAGTAGAACGATGAATGTATTGGTTTTGCAATTATTTTTATTTTTATTTTTAGTAAACCAATTTTCTGCCAGTTATTTTGCTCTAATTTTCAAGTACAGCACTTTTTCAGAAGGGAAATCTGACCGGAGTGGCATTCTAAAGAAGTAACTTTTTGATTTGTCCGGCTGTTTTCATAATAAATAAGAAAAAAACGTAGGGAAATATGTACAATACTAAAAAAATATTATTCAAGCAAATGTTTAACGCGTATGTAAATTATTTTACCGTAATATGACGCATTGTATCATTATATTGTTGAAAACGCTGTATTAACCGAACTCCGCTCAGAATCGTTAGCGGTGGTTGAACGACCGCCCACCAACGCACAGTTGCCCGCGAAGTATGTCGCGTCTTTTTTTTTTGTTCCTCGCACTACTATCGCCCGGTCCCCCGACTCGGCTATCTCGTCCGGCGGTCACGTAGTCATATTATTACGTAGCGGTTGTACCGGCTGATTGGGATTATATTATTATTGTTATTATTGTTATCGTTATTATTTAAACCGTGCATCCGGCCTAACCGAACGGGCCGACCGACCGAAGAAGTTCGGGATCACGGCGACGGCGGCGCGGCGAACGGACACGTACGCGGGCGGCGGGCGCGCAGTGATTTCCCCAGGCGGTCGGTCGCCGGTCCCGCAGTAAAGAAATCGTCGTCGGCGACCGTGATTCGGACCCGCGACGACGGCGGCGAGGTCGGCGCGCAATAACCGCCCGCCGCACTGTCCGACGGCCGCTAAACCCGCCGACGCCGACCTAATAATATTATGTTTTATTAAAAACGATTTATCGCGGCGCGGCATTGCGGAGAACGTTACCTAATGTAATAATTGCGACCGATGCCGCGATTACCGCGCGAATATCATAAACTTATCAATATTTCAACGGGTTTGGACGGGCAGGTATTAACTGCGGGTCTCCTCCGCGGGTCTAGCGGCCGGTGACGCGACGACGCGACGATAGTATTATTATTACGTTCTCGTAGAGATTATTAACCGGAGAGGAACAGTCTTGATGTTATTGCGAAATAAAAGTATGTCTAAGATATTATGCGATTGTGTGATTCGCCGCGGCCGTTGATATCCGTCACGCGGATATGGAGGCGACCGGTATTTTAACGTTTTGCAACGCGTCTTACTCGTCACGAACCGTACGAATATTGGCGATGTGGGTACGCGACTAATAGTGAAACGTGTAACCAAGAAAAAAAAAATGGACGAACATACGTCGCACGTGGGTGCAGCCGCTGGTGTCGGTGGGAAGTTGGGAATGTAGACTACGAACGGGAATTCAGTGTATATTCGTAAGCAACGATAAACTATTGCTAACGATAAACTGATTCTGAATAGAGTTTAGTTGATAGTGTCGATTTGTCAACAATGTGTGTATATATATATATATATATATATGTCATATTATGGTAAAATTATTACAAAAATGTGCGTTTCCATGACAACAATGATTGTTTAAAAAACATTAAAATAATAAAAACTTAATAGTAACGAAAAATAAATAAAAGCGATTACTAATGACAACCTTATTTTTAATCTTTCAATCTTTTTTAACCTAAAGAACCAGGTTTCCCTCATTACCTCGAATATTAATGAAATTTTCAAAAAATGACCACTCTAAAGTACCATCCAGAGAACATTTTCTTTCAGAAAAGGTGTTATACTTGATAATCGGAGTAAGCTTTCTGGTAGAAAAAGTGTTCACGTAAAAAAAAAATAAACATCGATATAAATCCCAAAAAATTCCTCGCTCTGCTCAGAATCTCAAAAAGGAATATGCTCTATTGAAAATACATCGATAGGAACCGGACAGAAAAAAAAATACCAACAATTCTCCAATTTGAAGAATATTCTTTAAATGATTTTTGGGGTAATTTAACATCATCCCTAGTGGTGGCCTGAAAATTCGGTGCTATTTGATGGGTGCAGGGTAACAATGGAATAATATTCATTATATTTCACAAATTAATACTGCCGAATGTTAATTATTATTTCAACAATTAGGTACCTATTCAAATACAATTATGTTCGATGAATAATATTTTTTTTTTTAAACGCGTTTCATTATTTTTAAATCCATAGATTAACTACTGTACATCAATAAAGCCGACTAATTGTGATCTTTTTAATTTATGGTAGGAACGGAACAGTATACGTATTTCACTCACGAAATAGAACAAATAATAATAATATGTACTAATTAGTGTAAAATCCGCATTGTTTAAGGTACGAAGTTAACAATTTAGAGCTTTTTTACCATCCGAAGAATTGTTTTTCGAGAACAAAACACTTCTGAGTAAAACGATTAGCTTCTTAGTTACACGCAGTATCTCAATTATAATCTGTACCTGATTATGATGTTCGATAGATACTACCATAATATACGTATTTATAAAAATTAATTCCTTCTAAACACGTTTCTATTTATATTGCTCTTAGTTTGGTCGTGGTTTTACCAAAGTATTCGTTTTGAAGGCGGGTAATATTATTATTTCAGTAGCAATTAGGTTACTTTCAAAATAAACCTTCGGTAAATATCTGTTTGAAACTTGTAAATGTCGGTATAATAACAATATGTTTATCTATCGTATACTGCACATCCGTAGTTAACTATTACACAATATGTGTACAAATAATTTTCCTCGCCCTAATCACTTGAGTACATATTAAATGAAGTATTTATTTTTTCAATATATTCTCCGTTAAATTGTCCCCAATACAAATATCCTACGTTATCAATATCCCTAGTAATATTATCCCATATTTCACATTTATATATTTCAATTATTATTTTATTATTTTATCATGTACATCGTGAATTGTATCAGTTATAATAATATAAATAATTCGATGTTTTTGGCAATGCGTATTCGACTTACCGTATTATCTTAAAATGAACATTATGGTTTTTTAACATGAAATATACATAATGGAGATGTTTTAAAATTATGCTTAGATTAAATGTACAATGTCAATGTCGTTTCCAAATAACATAATTTGAATTCTATAAATAATAATCACTTTAATCCTCCCCCGCCACTATTCTTGTGGCGACTAATAAGAAACTACATGTATACGAGAAACAGAGTATCCCATTTACTTATAACGAGCCATTACGACTGCTGTGATTAAGACGAAGCGGTGCACCGAAATTGATAGTTTTATCAATAACTAATAGCAATATTATCTTACCATAGATTTCGGTCTCGCGCAAAGCACATTCCAGTAAACAGGCCGATTTACTGTAAACCGAGTGATGAAATAACATTATTTCGCCGCGCAGTACACATCCACGTTTTGAAAGGTCTAAAGTCCCCAACGAAACGTGTTCGATGATTTGTCGAGTTTTATACAACACTTCCGATTCCTCGTGGTTTTTGACTGTAACGTACCGTTTCTGTAGTTCGCCAAAACGTATTTCTACAGGGTCTAACAGTGAAATCTATAAATGTAATATAGTATCTCGAAATGAATTACTTCCCTACAAAACATTCAATTCTACACTATAGGCATTTAAATATGTATGCAATAGAATTTAAATAAATATCCAGCACAAATATTCTAACGTTATTAATTCTGGTTTTTTCGTTTGAAAATTTAAAAAAATACTGCTCGGTTACGGACTTAGGGCTATGTGTACACGATTGCGGTTCAGTTCGATTTCGAGTACATTTTTACTAAACAATATTTGCCCCGGGGCGCCAAGTGACTTGACAAAGCTCTTATAATGTTTGTATACAGCGCCTGTACTGAGTGTTTATAATACATTTTGTTGTCATTTAAAGTTATCTACAATTAACTTGGTAATGTTATCACTACCCGGAATAATGTATTTGTTTATTTAACGATCAATAATCTAAAGTACATTATAATGATAACAATGATGATCGCGCAATAAAATTACTAATATTAATACAAACCGAAACAACAACAGGTTATCTTAAAGTCTAGTCATATAATTACATTAGTATGAAAAAAAAAAAAAAAAACAAACTCTAATAAAGAAAACATTTATATAATACTATTCAGGATATAATCACGGGTAAAGTATGAAAAGAAAAAGAACACAACAAAATTGTATAAATAATAGTTGTCGCTATACAATTTAATATTACAAAACAATTTTTAAAGAATCGTGTGATATAGAAAATATTATCGTTGCCTCGCATATTGTAAGGATTCATTTTAAAAGAAATTAGACTGATAATAAAGATTAAAGAAGGCAATCTGCTAAAAGGTGTAAACGATTTTTCCAGTGACGTGGTATAAGAATGCGAATGATAATATCCACCTACTATATTTTAATGTGGGCGATCGTTCAATAATTTAGAACAGGCATTTTTTATCCAAATGTTAACACTACCCGTTAAATACATAAACACGAAAAATATCAAAAGAATAACCGTAGCACGTTAAACTGAACAACTTGTGTGCCCTAATAACAATAATATCGATCCGAAAATTAGTTTGGACGGATGGATGCACGTTTGACACCACTTCTACTTCATAAATTACTGAACGGATTGAGACGAAATAACTATTTGCATTGATGCAGTTCTAGACCAGGAATAATTTATAGACCACATTTTCTCCCTTTATTTAAGCGTTAATAAACGGGGTGGGGCGGGTTATTGGTATTTTTAACAGGGAAATTTAATTATTTTTTGTTGATTTATGGGTATACCTCGGTGTTTGGACGAAATAAAAAATGTTAAACAAACGGAACAAAAAAAAATACACATTATAATTAATATTATTTTTTCTTTTGGCCCGGGCGACTACGCCGGGCGGCGGGACAGCTATTATTATAATACATACACGCGTATTATTATATACGATATATCCACACTAATAGAATCTCGTTGCACATATTACAATAAGTACCAATTTATTTTGTATACAAATATTTATACGCCAATTCAAATTATTAATTGTTTAGTCGATAAACCCTCGCACACAAGTGTTTGAGAATGACTCTACGACCATGTTGACGTGATTACAGATATTGCCGTATTGCTACCAACTTAATTGCTACTTACCTACTTACTATAAATGAGTGAGTGCCTAATAAATAACTGACGGTTATTTATGACGAATCTAAAGCCTTACACTTGACTTACGTCTTATATCAATTATCGCTAAAGTGTGCATTACGTGTTAAACTGAATATTTATTTCAATGTTACTTCACCTCGACTGGTCCGTTGAAGTACATTTCGAGTTCTCCGGTTTTCGAAAAATAACTAACGACTAATTTTTTCCTCCTGTTGAATAATATACATAAATTGTTAAAAAATGTACACGCGTACAATTTGTTCTCACTTGTTTAGCGTTTGCAGTGAGTTTATAGAATAACAAGATTTGTCAACGACGAATCGGTGCGGTTGAAAATGTCTGCAACAATTGAAATCTTTGCCGTTCCACAGACATTTTTTAAACATGCTTTTACACATAGCATCACTGTCCTAAAAATTACATATTTTTATTTTCATGCGAAAATCTTTGGACTTCTAATAAATAAAATAATATTGTTTGTGCGCGGTATGACAACATTATCATGGTCATCTGAAATCGTTTTAAACTTTTTTCGTTATTCCGGCAATTGACCTTTTGGTAAAATAATAACAATGAATAAAAAATACCCTCCCGTTATTATGGAATAATTTTACGTTATTTTTGATAGTTTAGGTATTTTTTTTTTTTAACGTTTATCCATAGACCATTTTTAAGATATCATAACAATATTTTTGATTGCGGTTTTATTTTTCTTGTGAAACGACACTAGGGATCCATTTTAAGCAATACTTTCAGCGTTAGTGTCCCGAGGGTGCAATTTGAACTTCTACACAGGAACGCAAAAAAAAAAAAAAATATGTTTATACATATATTATTTATTATACAGATATAGTAAAAATACGCATAGAAAACATTCTGAACTTTTCTATAGTTTCGTTTACGAAAAAATACAGATGCATATTGTATAGGACTATAGTATATAAGGTACGTATACATTTTATGTTACAAAATTAAACTGATATTTAAAAATTGTATTTTCGCAAACATTTCCTCAATATTTAAGTTATTTGAAATAACAAAAATAAAAAAGAACTCATACTGGGGATGGGAGCGGCAATTGTTTTAGGTGAAAAGTTAGGAAGTTAGAGTCGTCCGATGATTTTGGAAAATTTATCATGTCTAGGTAAGTCCAATAAAAGTATTATTACCATGTTTCAAGTCCCTACGTGTATTTATAATGTAATTACAGTAAAAAAAACTTTCAAAAACTAAAATTCCTTAAAAGCTCAAAAGTTTTGTCGATAATTCCGTGAAAAAGTAAATCAAAAAAACAATAAAAAAGGTATCTTGTGATTTTTGATTAAATTATTTTTTCTGGAAGAAAACGTCGTCCGTGTTTTTATAAAATAATGAAATTGTGAAATTGTACGTTTACCCACGTTTTTTCCCACTTAAGTGCTTTTATTTAAAAAGTGGCTTCGAAAATTAAAAAATGACTTATTTAAAGTACTATTTAGAAGACTAGAGCTTTCATAAGAGTTGCTACACGTAAAAATCGAAGCAATTTTACTAGGAAAAAACGAGTAAACACACTAGAACAAAGAAAAAAAAAGCAATAAACATCTTAGTAAAACCAATAGTTCCCTCGCTACGCTCGGAATCTAAAATTAAAAATTCCAAATATCAACGAAAATGAAACCACTTGAACCAATACATTTCAACAGGTCTGTCATCCTGGCATCCGCAGTTTGGAATTTTAAAACCGAACCTACGCCATTATTTAGTAAGGAATTTGTAATAATTTGTAACCTATGTTTCCGAATTTGTAACCCCTCCCAAACCCGAGAAAAACACTTTATTATTTTCCGAGTGTTGAAACGACGTTGTCCTTGCACTCGCATCGTATTTTGGATTATTAACTAAAATTACTGATTTAGATACTTGATTTAGTATCTAAAGCCGTGGCTAAATGTAACTGAATACTATCAGGCGTTAATTGTTTTTTGACAGTTAGTTTAGAATAAAAACGACATTAAAATGTTTCAGCATATGCAGTGTCATTTAGGTCTATTTACACACAGCAGTGACGTGACAGTGCCTTGACCAGTCCGGGATTCCACCGGTCGTGATTTCTATTTACAACGGTCAGTGTTTGATCCGTCATTCGTTGTCGTTTCACACGACCTGCGCTCAATACCTAATATAGCTAATATTGTAGTCATTGCGTAGTCATTGTAGCGAAGATGGCTATGGTTTCGGAAAATGTATTATTAATGATTGCTTTGATTTTGGATGATGAAGAAGAAGAAGAAAAACTAATGAAAAAACGATTATGGGCCTATCCGGCATGGAAGAATAGACCAATAGAAGGGGAATTTTATACTCTGTATATGGATTTGGTGGACGATAGAACAAAGTTTTTTGAATATTTTAGAATGGCTGAAAATGCATTCAATGAATGTAGTGTCCGTGTATTTGTGTATGTTATGTGACTGTTGTGTTATGTGACAAATCATTTAATACGGTATATTTCAGCACAAATTCAATAAGTTTCTCGATTTTCATCGTAAAATCTTAAAACAAACAGTGCACAAAATTAAAAATGAAAAATTGTGTACTGTCGTCGCGCCAACGTCGCGCACAGTGCAAAAGTCACAGTCGTGAAATTGGTATAAAAAATATCGTTGGTAAGTAATCGTAAAACCGCAGTACGGTGACGGCGATAACAATTTTTTCAACGGTACGGTCACAGGCCGGGCGAGGGAGAACAACAAGTTTATCTCTCCTTTAAAAATATTTTTTATCTCACCGGGGGAATTCCTGAACGGTCACAATACTGTCACGTTACTGTTGTGTGTAAAATGTAAATAGACCTTTTTTTAATTCATTGTTTAATTTTAATTTACACGATTTGTATTAATTGACATGAAGCGAGGTTCAGTTTCAAATTATTAAAAATTAAACTACCTACCTACCCTCAGTTATTTTATAAATAATAAATTATAAAGTTATGATAAATTAACCAAAAAAATTAATTTTAGACTAATTTTCCAAATATACCGAAATTTAAATAATGACATAACTACGTTAAATCAAGACACTACTCTGCGTATGCAAAAACATCCAACGGCTCCTGGGAACATTATTATGGTATTAAAAATAAAATGGCATTAGTAAATGATAATAGACTAGTGAATATTGAATTTCTATTATACACAAATTAAATAATTGTTATTATAACATACTAAGATATCTTGAGAATAAAAGACATTAATTTTAAAGGAAAAATTGTATTAATTAGTTATCTTAATTATCACATTTGGATACTATGAAATAAATTGTATCATTTAATATAATATCAATTAATTTTTTTTCTTAAAAATATTGTAAGTATATTTGATATTATAATTGAAATTATAAATCAAAATTAATAATATATTATTATTATTATTAACAACTGTTTAAATATGTCGAATATAATATTATTTGTTTGATCCTATATACAAATTAATTATAATATAATTCAAAATATATCAGAGGAGTGTTAAACATTAAATTTGGGCAATACAGTGTTGGACATGGGTTTACTTATTTATAAGGAAGATAATATTCTTTAGTGAAAGCTAACTCTAAAGAAAAAAAAATTGCCGGGAGGGAATATTGATAAAATACATGTTTGCTATCTGGGACACTATTCTAGTTTTGAAAGGAGTTACGAATTCGATAAAAAAAAGTTAGAAATAATTAAAAATTCCTTACTTAGTAATGGTATTGGTTCGGTTTAAAATTCCAAAGTGCGGGTACCAGGATGACGGACCTAATTTCAACCATATATATATTTTTTTTTATTATTATTATTTATTTAGGTAATAGGTACACGCGATTGCTTATTTTAATATTATCCGTAGCATCAAACGAACAAATACCGCAGGGAAAACTATTTATTATTTTTCTCTGGAGTCATTAAACAATTTTGTTTATTTTAAGTCGAGAACCTTGAAATAGGTTATTGCTTATATATAAATAAAATTGAATATATAAGTAGGTACCTACTGTTTGTCTTCGGTAGGAGATTTTATTCGAATTTGGTACGTTTTGTCGTATATTTAATGTTGAACGAAAATAAATTAAAATTATATTTATGATAACATCGAAATATCGGAATTAACCTAGTAAATAAATAATATATTAATCAAAAATTCCGAGAAGGTCCCTACGTAATTATTGGATCCGTAAAAAGTTAAAAATAATAATCTCTTTTGAATAAAAAAGAGATTATCTTCCATTGTAGACATTATCAGTACACAATAATATTGAGTGTTTTAAATTTTCATTGAATTGAACGATTTGTGATAACGGCAGTTTTATCAGATACCTAGGTACTTTATATTGACATTTGTGTGAAAGTCCAAAAATAAAATATTAGTTTAAGTTATAATCTACACGAATAGAATGATTTTAATATACTTTTTACCTTTCTTTTGAACTCGTTCGTTTGTTTCAATATTTTTAAGTTTAATGTATTGTCCACCTCCGAGTATTTAAGTATCCTAGATAAAAAAAAACAAAGGAAAACTAGCTATATTTTTATTTCAGCAAGATAAACATAGTGGTACAGTGAGTGTATTGTTCTAAATCTTAGCATATCGGTACTGGCAAAAATTAATAGATTCCATATTTTATTATTAAATGTTCGACATATTCGGCCCGCAAAGACGTATGGTATATTTTTAATTCTGACACTAGGGGAATAGTATTCACATTTGAACAATTTCAGTTCATACAGTCTATCATCAATTTTTGAATCACTACCCGAAGGTCTCTCACTGGTGGTACGTTAGCTGTGGTACGGCCCACCATGACTTCAGTGTCCGTAATCTAATCACACTTGTTCATTATACGCAATTATATAAAGTTCCGTGAAAAACTCTGAATATTCCAAACTCAAATCCCTACTCGCCGTCACCATAGACTGGTCGTTAATAAGTTATCATTTAACCTATTTTACCCTAAACAACGAGTCCGTTATTTTGACGTATCGTTAATCACAATGTCTTCTCTCCTATCACTGATCATTTTTATCAGTTACCACTAAATATTTCAGCCGGATGACCTTGAATATAAAAAAAATCATATTTTTAAATAAATTTGAAATAGATGTAATCTCAAGAAATTTTAGAGATAAAGAACAAATTATAAAAACAAAATATTGTTTGAAAATATCTGAAAAAACACCATATTGTATACTCGGACATTATACATTTTGTTGTTAGGTAATTTCTTTCACGTGTAACTTATCCGTTTAATTTATTATCATATTCATTTAACAATATTTATTATTTTTTTTGTTCGTTGGTAACTATATTTATCCGGGTTTCGATATTAACTATCGGATTTTCGATTTTCGTATTTTTAACCGAATAAACTACACATAGTTATCAGTATGCATATATGAATAAGAAGTAACCGGATAAGTAGATGGGTTAATGAAAACGGATACATACGCTAGGCTTGTGAGAATTATATTATTATTACAACGCGTGTGTGAAAAATACTGTTCCGATCGATGTTATACACACAATTAAGAGTCAAATTTAAAAACGAAAATTGTTTGTTTGCAAAAAAAGCTACAATTAAATTCATTACATACAGAAACACCTGTGTTATTTACCTAGTTAGGTTTTAAATAACCACTTTTCGGTGAACCAGTGCTATCCAATAGGTTAGTTATTAATCGCACACGGTAGGATTTGTAATTGTTTTATTTAAATAATTAAATCAATTTTTAAAATATTGCGGCAAACAAAATCAAAAATCGTGACCATGTGAACATAATAATTTATTCACCTTCCGATTTAACACTTTTAATAGGTACATAATAATAAAATGCACAATGCTCGCATACTTAATTAAATTTAAAAAAAAAATGTTTTACATTATATTGACGATAACTGATTAGCGCTAAATTATAGTATAGCGAAAATCGGCCGTGCTTTATGATGAATCGTATAAACTGGGGTTTTTTTCTTCAAAAATTTCATTCCATTTTTAAAAACTTTTTACGGTTTAATTATATAAGACAGCTTTTATTTTCATTTCCTATTTTTCTATTTTTCTAGTAAATAAGTAGCTGAATGATTTTCGAAATTAGATGTTGGAAATTATTAATTCGTTTATACATATACCTAATTCAAAACTCCATCACTGAGATATGATTTTCGAACGCAATGATTATAAAATCAAAATAAGTTACTGGGAGCTTGCAGCCCGGTGGCCCGCCAAACTCGGCGATCCGACCATAAGGTAAGAAATGTATAGGTATCTGGTGTGTTTGACTTCGCTATTGGGTTTTAGTTGGTATATAGGTATATTTTATAGTTTTGGATATCCGGACTTGAAAATTTAATGCATCGTGTTACTCAATACTCGTACAATATTTATTACCACCTATATATATATATATATATGTAGGTACAGTGGTATATTTACGAGTGAGTTAATTTTTTTCTTTTCTTCCCCCGCTTAGCAGAGATTAAAATGGACAGTTTTATATAAACTCTGGGTTGCTAATAATCTAAATCCATGGAAATATATATATATATGTGTGTTATAAATCAGTCTCCATTTATTTTTTTTTTTTGTTGATCCGACGAAATCACTTACGTCCGCCGTAAACAGCTGGGACATAAAATCGATTGCAAATATTAACATCGGTTTCTTTCACAGTCTAATAAATCAAATATTTATTTCTATACATTCACATTCGATTAAGTACGTGATAATTATATTTGTGCTAATTATTTATAACAATAAAGTAATAAAACGGACATACTTCGCACGTGGGTTTTAGGTGGGAAGATAGAGGGGAAATTCAATGTATATTTGTACGCAACGATTAACCAATATTTGCAGTATATATTTTCTTTAATATTGTATCTACTATCCTGTTTTTCCTACGTTTTGTCCGGTTTTTCCCATTTATTGGAAAAACTCATGGGAAAATCAAAAATTACCTCCCTAAAGTATTACCTAATAAAAATTCACTTTCAGTAGAGGTGCGACACTTGATACTTCGGAGCAAGATTTCTAGTCTAATTTTTGTACACAGTATGTAAAAAAAATATAAACATCATTGTAAAACCAATACATTCCTCGCTCCGCTCCTAAGGGTTTCTGATGATTTCAGAGTGGCTAAGTGAACGGTAATAGGAATATACGTGATAACCGTCTAAACGAGACAAAAATAATTTATCATATACATGGGATTCTATTATTGTAGTCTCACTGCCCAACACGAACATCACTTTATTTCGAACAGTTAGGTTTTTGAACTTCGCATCTTTGAAGTATCCGGGTTTTTTTTTTTTATTTCATATAAATCTGTCAAAACTCAATAATAATAACGTGCGAAAATATCAATATAAACGCGGAGAACTGGGAGTTTTCGGTACTGAATTATATTTACGTATATGCATATTGATAACCCTCTAAATGCGTTTTAGGCGTGGGTAGGTTAAAAACCATTTTACGTTTGACAAGTTTCGGTAAAAAGAAAAAAAATATAGTTTCCTATTTCCTACTATATTGTTATAAAATGTAATATATTATTTTATATGTCGCGTCTAAGTTATTACGGGATAGGTTTTTTTTTTTTTTTTTTTTTTTGTATAGTATCGTTTCCCTTATAAAATATTACATTAAAAATATGCATTACTATAATATTCTCCATAAATATTATTTTCACGTAGGTAGGCACCCGAATAATGCATTATTATAGTAATGTGATATTTTAAACTTGTTTTACTATTCGCTTTTTTGTACCGATAACATTAACACATTAATATAAACGAGTGGAAATATAATAAGATTGCAAATTAATAGGCATTATGATTAGGTAAGTATGATGTTTTATTTGGTATCACCGTCGAAACATCATAATATTGTCTTGGGATAAAAAAACCGGATAATTTCATGTAAACGTGAATCGCTAACGTGCAGCAGCGTGAAAAGCGGGCAGATCCAGTAGGCCCGAATCTATTCGCTTTTTTACCCGAAAATTAGTAACATTTTGTATTTTTATTTGTTGTCTTTTCGAACATATTCGAAGGTATATTATTATATCTAGAATATTTAGCTACGCCAGGTGTTGACCAGTTGACCTCAATAACTGTTTTCGGCATTTAAAAAATATACCAGTTGCGTCCAACTTATAAAAGCTATGTATTATTTTAAGCACGGTTAACTTCACTCAGTCACTCGAGTGTAAACTAAACAGAGAAAAAAACGAAATTTCCATTAGACAAAAATATTGTTACGTAGAAAAACTTGAAATTTTCAATAACCAATAGGCATAAGTTTGGCTTTCCCGCCATCTCTGTCAAAATAGATTCACATAATTTCCGATTTTTCATTATTACCCTCCAGTGAAGTAGATGTTTATTTTGTTTTTAATTTGATATAAATTTAGTATTCATACGACTATTTGGTTGATATCTATATCTCCTCAAGTTTTATTTTCGCCTTCTCTTCATCATTATTGTATGCATTTTTATTTTTATTTTTCTTTTGATAAACTATAATGTTTATCACTTATTGTTGAAAATATTTTATATATTACTTTATTATATACTATTTTCTTTTTTCATTGTTTAATACTTATACATAATATAGTCGTATCCACTACGTTATGCCGTCACATTGTTGTCTCCCCTATTATTATACGCCAGGTATTGTTGTACTGCGGTCATGTATGTTGTACGAGTGTATTATAATATTTTGAGGACAACTGATACATTAAGTTGAGGGCAACTAGTACATTTTACATTATATAGTTTGAGGATAATTAGTATAAAAAAAAGGTATTGGTGCATGCCAGCTACGCCTCAGCTGACGTAGTCCAATCATATTTAATTGTTTTTTTCGAGGTTTTCTTTTATTATTATTAGAGACTGGGAAGAGTGCATAGAAATCTTTTTAGCTTAGAAAGGTAAATAATGTCATCGTTAACTTTGGTTATCTAAAGTTTTTTCATTATTATAGTATTTATGCCCTAATACATTAGGTATTATCATTGGTGAAGAGTTCCCCTTCGTATACACAAATAAAATTACTCGCCCCTTTTAGTTTAAGTCATTAGGGTCCGGGTGAATGTTTATTTCGTTTTTGTCACAGAGATATTTTTAATGAAATTTTAAAAACTCGAATTTGTTCTATTAAAATTAAATTGTTTAATACCTATCTGTTGGATTATACTTAAAAAAAAACTATTTTTCAAATTTAATTTCTACTAATCAGGAATATAAGTATTTAAACTCTACAAAAATTACACATTTTTTGAAGAAATGTATAAGAGAATAAACTATTTTCTAAAAGTTTGGTGGATTTTAGATAGTTGTCAGAAACGCTCTTCAATTTTATATGGAATTTAATCGATTACACTATTTTAGATATGATAAACTATCAAAAAAGTGGACCTTTTGCTGAATATTTCATTTAAGTATTTTTACTAACCGAAAAAGTGTTTTCTATAAAAAAAAAAAAACATTTCTTAGTAAAACTAATACTTCTTCGCTACACTCAGAATCTCAAACATAGATTTGTATGCAGGGTTGGGGGTACAAAGTTTACCTAACAAATTATCTATTCCCTTATCCCAGAACAAAACCAAAACTACCCTAGTGCCTTCAATAATTACATTTATTTTGTAAACTTTTTCAAAATAAAAGTTTTAGGAAAAAGTAAAATAAAAAAAATAAATAAAACAAATTTTAGTTGATCAGTCGAGTGGTATAAGTCAAAAAGGTAAAATATCTATACTTATAAATGCGAAACGTGTGTTTATTTGTCCTTATTATAGGTCGTAAACAAAACGACCGATCGAAGTGATTTTTTCGCACAAGAATATTTCGAGGACTAGGAAATGATATAGGCTACTTTTAATCCCAGAAAATCATCTCATTACTGTGAAAAACCTACCTCATCTGTAATTTTTTTTTGAATATAGTTTTAGTTCTAGGGTTTTCAACTTAGATCCACCGTTGTTACATGTATTTGGATAGAGCTCAATGAGAACTACCATTATTTAGCCAAATGATAATAAGCCTTTTCGAAAATTCAACCATTCGGATTTCAAATCCGAAAATAACACTATACCTATTATGATAAATCAGAACGGCGGAATTGCATAAGTAATAAATAGACGATTTTGGTTTTTATAAATTGGTGTTAACTGAATGATAGTGTGGATACGTAACTCTAGGTCCTCGAGTCTAGGAGAACGTATGGAATAAGTGTAATTTCAAATGAAAATAATTTCGTATTTATAAGTTAACTATCTAATAAGAATAGTTTAAAATACTGTTGTTATTTCAGATTTTTGAGAGTATAATATATCCACGTTTTATATACGTGTTACCTATTTATCTTTCATCATGGATCCCGTAGAGAAAGGCATTATAAAAGTTTACGCGGAAAAAGTTGAAAATAATACTAGTTTATTCAAATGAAAAAAAACAAAACATATACTGAGTGTTGTGTTTTACAATATGATATTTTAAAGTATACACACTCGTAAAGCATATCTAATTCTGAAGACATTTATACGTATAATGTGTATGACAGAAAGTTTCACCGAGACTGCATAAGCCTTTGTGTAATACGCTTTTACACGATATTTATAACATTTATAACGTCATTTGCGATAAACTTTTACAGTAATTGTCATTGTGTTTTAAAAAGTTTAAAAAAATATGACGCTGACAAGTAAAATCGATTTCGAATAAACGATATTTCAATTTGCTCGTGTATTTGTGTTATTTGTTAACGGGTAAAAAATTCGATATAAAAAAAAAAGTAAATGTGCCCTTCAATTACTCGTATATGAATATAAAACAAATAACAATTAGTGAAACTACACGCATAATAAAACCGTAATAAATACAACACCTTGGGATTTAATATTACCTACCGAATCGGTGTTAATAAGTGCATTTAATGGCCGTGAAGTATTACGGTATAACCGTATAAATTAGTCTAGTTTAAAACAAATATTGCCGATTAATTTAGGTTTTTGTTTTTGACGATTTTAGTTTAGTATCGACAACGAAAAGGGTAAATTAGGTAGTGTTTATACAGGAATAATTAATAATTGATAATATAATATACAACGTAGAAAATGTACAGGAAAAATAATATTGTTTTACAAAATGTTTATTTTAATGATTTTTAAATTTTTTTTTTTGAATACACCGAATGGTGAATTTCAAAAGTAATTTCGTATTATTTTATGAATGCTGTTTAAATTTAATTCAAACAGTACAGGTACGCAGTTATAATGTAAATGTTGTGTACGAGAAAATATTCTAATATATTCGAATCGTTGATGAAAAAATATTTTAGAATGCGATGTGTTTAGCAGCATTAATATTAAAATAGTATCAGGTTATAATATGCATTAAGATGTACTGGTGGACCTATTATTATACTGTGGCACCGCCTCAGTATTGAAAAATACAATGCTGAATAGGAAATTATTTAATATCGAAAATGTACTCTGTTGTCCGCGTTTTTTTGTTGACACGACCGAAAAATGTCGTAAATGGTTTGACTGTATATCTATGTCTATCTGAATCGGGAGTAAGGGGGTAAGAAAATGGGGGAGCCTATTTTAGAAAATTCATATAAGGTACACGTTTACGATGAAAATATAATTCAGAGTGTATTTGGGAGCGAAAAGGACAAGGCGATTGTTTCTATCGCTTCCCCCCCCCCCCCCNCCCCCCCCCGAGACCCACTTCTTGGGCTGGTCTTAGGAATAAAAACCAAAATAAACAAACACACATAACCTTTAGTGACGCTGTTAATATCGATTTAAGGGGCGGAGGGGGGGGGGTCGAGTGGCGTATTTAGAAATTTCTAAGGAAGATGATATTGTACTCGGAAATTGTATCATATTGTATATAAGGTGTACCTATATTATGTATTATGCAAAAAAAAAATGTTTAATTTTAAATTTATATATACAGGGTGATTCATTAAACGTGCTCACTCCAAATTTTTGGTTAAATTTTGCATATATTCAAATTATGATTTTTCATCATTTGCATGACGCGTGGCATTTTATTAATGCTCCACTCCTATCCTCCTATCCCCCTATCTAAACTTAGAAGTAAAATATCTCATTGACGGGTTAACGAAAATCAAAAGTTTTAACACTAAAATTTATTTGAAATAATACTCCATCTATTTCTGGAATTTTGAATATAGGTTCTCATTTTAAAAACCAAAGTTGCTATCACCTCAGCATACTCCTTTAGTGTTTTGAAAAATCTAAGTATTCTAAAATATCAGCTTTAACTAAACTTAAAAATTCTATAAGTTAGAATTTGAATACATATAGAATTTAACCGAAAAAATTGGATGAGCACGCTTAGTAAATTACCATGTATGTATTATATTTATATTTGCTAGTAATTTATAATTTAAAAATTACCATTGCAATCAATTGACCATGTATTAAAAATTATTATTTTTTATTGTTACTAATCTTAGTCTTTTCCAAATGTTATTTATGATGTTTGGATATTTTTTATTATAAACAAGAAAATGTAAATATGTTCGGGTTTTCTTGATGTAATCATTATTTATTAGAAACTGACACATTTTCGATTCAGCTGACTAAAAATTAAAGAAGTTTGAATTTAACAAATAGGTAATAAAAACAAATAAATAGATATTAAGAAAAGGCCCAGGTGGGAAATACACCTCCATTATCTCCCCATCTATTTAAATATGTCACTGGTAGAGATAATAATATGTGAATCTTTACGATTTTATGTTTGGGGGAGGGAGGGTGAAGGTTACTCTAAAAATAATTTCATTATTGTTTTCGTCTCTATTGTCTTCCCCTTTCCTGTCCGCCCTTGCACTTCGAGTAGGGCACTATAACGATCACTGCACACAACAGTTTAGTCGAAATGTGACGGCGACGGCGACGGCGTGTATTTTAGGTCAGTGCAAACATTGTGCGTCCGTCTGGTTCCCAGTGCCGTCGGTTCCGGGCGACGACACGGAATTGGCGAGCACAACCGCACCGGAACAAACAGTTCCGGCATCGTCGAGACATGTTCGGAGAATCCGTTCTGCCGGCAGGGAGGACTCCGGAAACGGTTCATGAGACGGACGACAGGGACGGCAGCAACCGCGTACCACGCGTATTGTTTCGAAAGTAATATACCGACAACAATACACCGGTGGACGATGGAAATGACAGAAATAATAATATCGTCACACATTCATACAATAAATGGCGGTTTTTTTTTCGGTGTTTCATCGACAATTGACTATCGGCAACATAATGCGCGGGAGATGTACAGAAAACGTCGGAATACCGTGTAGAAAGTCACGCAAAATCACGTCGTGAAATACATTTAAAACGTATAACGGCTAAAACGGAACGTGGTTAGGCCGTCAGCAGATCTGGAAAAAAATTGAAACTGACTATAATATTAATTGGTACCGATCTAATCTAACAACGGTTGTATTACGATTACTCGTTAATATTATAAATACAAATTCTATACTAATGTCTAACAGTCAAACATTTGTAAAATAATCCATTTCAAAATGAAATACATATAAATGTAAATCAATTTTTTTTGACGACGAAACGATCTTACGTCGGAATGGTGACGTCAAAATGGTTTTACGGCGAAATGAGATGGCGTTGTTCTATGTCGAGTTTTGGTACCTATTTCATCCACTTTTTTAGTAGCGTGAAGATCGTTACTTGTGTGTTTTGGGATTAGGTTAAAAAATTATATAATTATAATCAATTAAATATAACATTATCAAATAATTGCATTGTTATTTATAATGACCGGGATTTATTAATAGGAGGATTAGAGGGTCTAGAGTGTTTAAGGCTCTACAGCCATCTTAACTTTAGCTAGAGATAAAAAAAAATAAAGAAATTGGGAAGGGGGTGGTATATAATACACCAAAAACCTCCTGGCTACAATGGTGGTAATTTATTTACAAACCAAATATAAAAAAAAGCTGATATACTTGGGACAGGTGTGCCACTGTTATTAGGTGAGAAGTTAAGGAAGTAGGATAGGTGCATAAAGTTATTAAATTTATATCTGTGAACAATTATTGATCACTGTACAAACGATTAACACAAATTAATTTGTCCTATATGTACAATTTTATTTTTAAAAAATGACTTTGTATTAATCATTTTTGTTGTGTTAGAAAATGTTATTTTACAAGTTAGAGCCATTAAAGCGGAACTTTTACACCTCTCTACTATGCTTTTTTTAAACATATTTGTTGATTTTTTTTGTGGATTTCAAGAACATAATATTATAGTTTCTAGTCATAACGTAATAATATTATATCGAGGCAAACCTTTTATCGTCGGCAGCGTTCGGTGGATGACGACGATGGTTACTGTCAGCACCGGACGCCGTTACCGGACACACGGTGACCGCGGGCACGTCGGTAGACCAATGCAAATAGTTCACGTCCGGTTCCAAGCGCGGTCGGTTCCGGTCCAAGGAATCGGCAAAGTAACCGAGTGCCACCGCGATCGCCGCACACCGGAACAACCAGTTCCGACGAAGCGTGGGCTCGACGGTGTCCGGGCGAATTGGAAACATCCGATCGGCGGGGTCAGCGGGTCTGAAAATGTTGGCTTTTATCGAGTAGTAGCGGCGTGTGTAAATGATTGTAAAGTTTTTACGGTGTGTATGGTGGCAGACGTGGTGCCACGATGGAAACGCGGGACAATGACAATTTTATAAATCGTACATAGCAATTAGCAACGAGTGCGTCACGAATGTTTTGGAAAGTTGCACGATGACAACGGGAAAGGTCGACCGATCGATGGAAATCATAAAAAAAGAGCTAATATATGTAATATGCTAATGGATGTGGCACTGTTGTAGTTGGAAAGTTGAAAAGATAGGATACGTCATATTATGTTTGTCTGATTTGTATCTGTATACAACGATAAACCGTTGCTAACGAAAGTCGATTCTGAGCGAAGTTTAGTTAAACGCGTTTCAAAACGCCGCGATTTACACGATTTCTGTTAAAAATTGAGCATAATAGTTAAAATGTCTATACATTATTGTTCAAAACTTACTATGAATCTTGTATTAAATTTTCAAGTATTTCTTCTTGGCTAAAACAATTTTATCCACGTGTTTTGTATGGCTAAAACCAATTAGATAATATTTTCTTTCGGGAAAGTGCTACAGTTGAAAATTGGAGCAAGATTTCTAGTAGAACAGTGGTTTACAAACAGAAAAAAAAGAGCACAAAAAAGATGTGAATATCCGCCACACACACAGAACGTCAGCAACGTGTGAAGAGAATTACCGATGAATATTTTCCTTGAGACTAGTGTAAGTATAACAAAAGTCCCTTCGGGTTGGCGACAAAAGAATCGGTGAACATTGTAGCCAAATACGACATTTACATTGGCTATCGCTGTTGTATTATTACAGTAGACACCCAATTGTTAACACGTGTTACCGGGATAATCCGGTCGGTACGTAGTTCTAACCTACATAATGTCGATCCGAACCTGATACTGTTCCAAGAAAGTTAGTGTGAATCGTGCGTTTCGGACAAACCAATAAAAACACCGCGATCGTCAGATTCGAATCGGACAACATTGATTATAATATTGTCACGGACGATAATGTACCTGTTGAGAAAGTTGACGTCGCCAACAAGCATGAATGTCTAACCGATGGGAACGTTGTGTTCCGTTTGCGGTGCTACAGCGTCTGGCGGCGATTCTTATATCGTTTTCGGGTGACAGAATCGGCCGCGTGAGACGAGTTCGGAATAGTGGCCGGCGAGGAATGTGGGCGGAAACTTCTCCGCTGGAGACGGACGGTTTTCGATTTAGAAACGCCAAACGCGAGATTATAATAATAGTATTACAAATATATACTGGCTGCTATATATTGTATAGATAGTGGATTGGCGCGTGACGAAATGTTCTGCAAAGTTTCGTGATGAAGTGGTTCGATCGATGGACCGAACAAAAAAGCCTGACGGCTATACCCCGTCCGAAAAGCCCGCGGGAAGACGACACCGCCAATCGGAAAAAGTTCAACATTTTTGGTCACTCGACCATTTTAATTTTGAGACGATTACTCAAAAAAAAAACTCCACTTCCGACAGGCCAATGTGTGGATTAACTACATGTTTATCGCACAGATATTGAAAACCGAACGCGCACACATGTTTTAATTTTCATAAATTTGGTAAAATTAATCGTTGTCTCTTAAATCGATTCGATCTTTCTACTCATAACAGAATATTCGTCTGTAAATCCACTATCGACAGTCCCGAAGTTTGGTCAAGTCTGGTGGCGTACCGGGCGGATGGAACACCACGCTTTTCGTTAAATATTAATATTTTGTTTCAGAAACGACCATTTTCCAAATATTTTATGATAAGATTTTTTTTTTCTCGAAACGGCGGTTTTTATCGTGAAGACGTTGCTCAACGGCGTTATTATTATTATTATTATTATTATAATTTGTATTATCATAATATTTTTTAATTAAACGAGTATTGCCGTTCAACGCTCTTCCGCATCCGAAACTTTTTGTACAACGCGTTCTCCGGAGGATTGAACGGCGCTACAAACCCTAAAACGTCAATATAATAATAATGTTAATCTATACTATAAACATTACGAATTGCTAAATGAATTTAGAAATTATCAATTTAATACCTTGCAAGTACTTTATTTACTCGTTTAATAATATTGTATTGGTAATAGTATTATGCGAACTTTCTGAACGAGTATTGCTGAAATTATTATTTTTATTATATTTTAAATATATGGCGTAGAACTCTTAAAACGATTGTAAAACCAACCTAGTTTTACTAACTTAGGTATCAGGACTCATTCATCAAATACAGGTATCTGGGCCCAATTTTCTTAACATAAATAAAAAATGTTAGCAAATTAAATCAGCAAAAAAAAATTGAATATCCTAGAAATTTATTTTCAATTACCGTCTTACATCTAGCGTTTATACAACCAGGGTTCCATTTTCACCGAAATTCATTACATACAAAATATGAGTAGATATAAATACATACTTGATTTTTTTAAGTTCGAAAAATCCACATAAATCATGAGTGTTTTTAACAGCTGTAATAATAACATCTACAATAACTAGGTTAAAACGGCGAGCATAATACACCAAAAATTATATAAAAACTGCTTGAATTTTCTTTTTCAAGAGATTGAAAATTTTAATGTTTGAAATTCAATTGTTATCTTGTACTATAAATTACTTATAATATTTATTACACAGTGTAGGTATTATATTGTATCATAGGCGCAAATTGGTGGGGGGCTTTAAGGGCTAATCCCCTCAAAAATTTTAATAGCCTCTTATAACTCTCACAATTTTTTTTCTACTTATTGAATTTTTTAATAGTGTTTGATGCAGTGTACAACATTTGTTTGTGATAAAAAATAAATTGTAACCAATAAATTCACCATTGGTGAAAAACGAATGACGAGAATTAGAAAAAAAAAAAAAAACATTTTACGACAATCACGACGTATATTTATTTTTTTATGACGTTCAATCGTCCCAACGTTCAAACGGCCATGTCCATTTGTCCTAGATCGAGATTTCTTACCTTATGTTGCAGAATATTAGCGCAGAATATTATTGTATAATTTGACTTTAAAAGGTTGATTTTAAGAATTGAGCTTTTTATTTATAGTTTTCACTGTAGGTAATCGTTTTATACAAATAACGATGATAACATATTTTGAATATACAGCACAATAACAATAGTTCTTGTAATAGTACTGTGCATGTATAGCAAACGAAATAATGAGGTAATGCGATTTGTCAAACCATTCCTTGAATAGCGTTCGTAATATTTAGACTAGGTTGATTCTATTTCTGCCGCCACTCTTGGTATTCTTATTAGATACTTATAATATTTTAGACGAGGTGGTTGTACAGCTGATATTCTACTCGGGAACACAATCCGTTAATATTTATCTTTAATTCCGGCGGTGGTTGGCCTTCTTTTCACTTCTCACGATTCCGGAGAGCCGAAAATTGGTATGCATACTTAACCCCGGTAACAATATAATCTGTTCGACATTAGAGTCATCGATCGACGGCCCGCGGAAAACTTGCAACCACCGCTGATCTCGGGCTCTACTGGGACGCCGCGCGGTCTGTTTAAAATATAGCTGTGGTTTTGTATTGTTTTATAATTCGATTGTATCGTAAATAACTTACGAATCGCTATATACCAACAAAACTGTTTTAATATTCCCGGCCTTATTTTATATTTAGAAAGGTACCTAATAAGTGGTGTAATAACAGGCGGACAAGGGTAGATATGGGGTATAGATCTGCCCAGAGCCTTTTTTTTCTTTGTTTTATAAATATGTAGGTATGCTATTAAAATTTTAACCAAGTTCATATGGCCTGTAAAAGTGCAATATTTGTTGAAATAAATATTTTATTTAGGTTACATTGTTTTAATTTACTATAATAACTCAGAAAACGTGGATTAAAATTCCAATACAAACGGCCATTTTAGTTTATACATTCAACACGTTATTTAGAGTTAAAAAATTTAACTTTTCGCGATTCTTGTAGACGAACCCACTCTTACTGGTGGGTGGGGGGAGGGTGGAGGCGAAATAACGGAATTTTAGAAATTATATCCCATCTCCCTTTGAGCAAATTCCTAATTACGTCACTGATGCCTATAATACCTACTGGCTTGTTTTCGTCGGACGGTTTTTGAACGTTTCACGTTTTCAATTCGTATATTTTCAGCGGTTTACGAACGAAATTATCGTAATACGACGTTGCGATACATACCAAAAAAAAAAAAAATAATAAAAATATAGCCGCCGTCTCGCGGGATAATAATATCCGTACACTCAAACGTTATTGATACTTTATTGGCGGCTCTCGCTCGACGGCGGTCGGACCGCACACACCGCTAAGCGGACAAAATGCGGAGAACGTCACGACGCGGAGATGATTTAGGAAATAATATTGTGTAACTCAACTAAAATATGCAAGCTTTGTTTAAAGTGAATAATTATTACGAATTTTACACGGTATGATCGTGTAACTAAGCAGGTAGGTAGTTTTGTAACAATCCATAGAAAAGTAACATTGTGAACTTTAACATAGGTAGGTAGTAAATAATTTAAATAAATGGTAGGTAGGTATATTATATTGTTGTAGGTACCTATAGGAATACAATTAATCAAATAGGAACCTACCTATCTATATAGGTATATTATTTTTTCAGTTTTATAATGTATACAAATGTTATAACTGTCCTAATTTAAAATGATTAATGCTAATATTTTAGTTATATATTCTTCTAGGCATGGATCCTTTTACTATGATGGGGTATTTTTTTTTTTTTTCAAATTTTCGACCCAGTTTAATTGTTATTGTAATGGGAATTTATTACAGCAATACTGCTGTCAATTGTGCAGGCTTCTTAACGCAATCAACCGTCTGAACGATAATAATTAATAATAAATCCACAGCTAGAGTAGTAAACAGATCAAAATCGTTTGAAGTCACTTGGGTTGACGGTTGCATAGCAGTGAATACTATAATATTGAAAGTAAAAACAATAATACATAGTTACCTACTCCAGTGTTTAAACTGTATAGTATTTACTCGTATCTATACTACTATATCTACTTATACGAATTAATGATTAAATGCAGGTGTCCAAATTGAATAACATTCAAGAAAGGCAATAAGACATAAAATAATTAGATATACAGACTATTGGAATAGCTAATTTTAGAAATAAAATAACTTATTAAATATAATATATATAAATATAAATCGAAGAACACTTTCCAGAATAGTCTATCTATTATATCTAGTTATCTAAATCAGACTAATCTAAAAATAGTTATTAATTAAGCTTATTAATTTATTATCTATAGATAATAAATATTATAAATATTAGGTAGGTACTTTTCTGCATAAAATGTACAGATACAACAATATAATGTAATTTTATATCTATTATAATTTATAAGACAGAAAGTCTCGAACAAAGTATAGACTAAAAATAAATTATGCACAATAAATATTAATTTACTATTGTATTTAAGTAGTTATATTTGTTATTTAAATTTAAAATCAATTATCGGTGGTTTTAACAACATTACTAAATTCATATACTTAGTTATAATCTAATTAGCCTTGAACTATACCGTATTAGATTAAGTAATGAACCATAAAAAAAAAAAAAAAATAAGATATTAAGAAGATATTAAAAGGTATAACAGAAATATATAATCTGATGTTTAATTTTTAAGTTTTTCTGATTCTGATAAAATATTACACATAAATATTTCTAAAAAAAATTTTAATATTCCATAATGTAGGTATCTATCATATTTAAACACAGTATATATATATATATATATATATATATACAGTTATATTTATATTATTCATATTATGTAAATATTTAAAATATACAAATGGTTTTCAAACTCAATAGACAATTACATTTAACTAAGAAGTACAAATTTATAAATTTTAAACAGTAATTAATAATGATAACAGCCAATAGGTAATATACACAAAGAGATATAGGTAATATCAAAGAAAAATAAAATTAATTACTTTTAAGATTGTGTGATCAATTTTTTTTCAACAAAACAAAATTGAGTGATCAACAACTTAAACTACTTATAATTCATACCTAAATATACATTTATATATTTAAATTGGTGGTTTATTTATGCAATTTCTTAACTTTTCTAGAGAAATATAACTACCTAGCAAATAAATTCCATTGTAAATTAGTTGAAAAGCCACTTGATATAAACCTAAATTAATACCAGCTAGGAACTTCAGAGAGTATTTTTAAAAATTTGTTTAAATGACGGTAAAATTAAATAACCGTTAAAGGGATTTTTTTCAAATATA
>CABPRJ010000507.1:26014-51564 GCA_902439185.1 Cinara cedri | reverse complement strand
CCCCCCCTGTATAATAAGCTATATTTAGTATAATATAATTTTTATTTATGCAATACAAATATTATAGGTTTCGATACATTGGGAGGGGGGATTTTATCACTCAAATCCAATCCCTACTGCATTTTTCACGTAATTCCTAAAATTTTCCGCTTAATACAAAAGCTATTTTTATTGTTATTATTATTATTACTATATAGTATATATAATATATATATATATATATTTTATTTTTAAATAAAGTAAATAAATATATATATAAATAAAACATTTATGTATAAAAATAAAATAAATAAATGAATCAATGTGTCGCCTGGAGTATTATAATTTATTTTTTTATTTTATTTTTATATATACATTTTTTATTTATATATTTAATTACTTTATTTATTTACGAGTATTAACCATTTTAATAATTTTGTTTTTACTTTATTATTTTTTTTATAATTTTTTTTTTTTATCTCTTTTTAACGAGAAAATAAAAAATATTGCTCGGCAAAGTGAGATATTCTGTGTATGGAAAACTCGTCACCGCGGTCTTGGTGGTATATTAAAATAACGTCGACGAAATTAAAATCGACCGCGGTAAAAAATTCAATTTCGCCAACACCTCCGGCGAGGCGCTATACTTACCACGATCGTTTTATTTCGTTAATAATATTATATATTTTAGAAAAGTCGGGCCGTTAAAAAATATTTTTAATATACGTGCACCTAATATATACGAGTTATGCAACAATACACGTAAACGAATTTTGCCGCTTCAAATTCATAATAATATAATAATAACGACAACGTTGGCAAACTTAGTTTAGACATTTAGCGATTTTAGAGTTGTAATCAATTGGTACAGCAATTAGTAGTGGCTAGGTAGCTTAGTCTCCTGGGTCGCGTAGAGTTCTCTCAGTGCAGAGAAAGAGTCCAGTCAATCACATTTATTTAATACAGTGTTTCCCCCCCTAGGGGACGTGAACACATTGCAGGGGAGGCAGCAAGCAGTTATCACAAATTAAAATTTGTATTTAATAAATTATTTTTATTTTGCAATGTAGGGGAAAAATTAAAAATGAATAATAACCGATTACTGGGTAGGTTTGTTTGCTTAACGGCCTTGCCCTTATACGAATATTTACTATATATGCCAAGCAATGTCGTTTTGCCCAAAAAAATACACTCTGCGGAAATAGTGATGATACTATTTAGTAATATCAATCAAATTTAATTTTTTTTTTTTTAAATAATAGAAGGAAACATTCTACGGACTGCATTGAATTCCGTTTTTCAATATTAAATTTTCAACAAATTAAAAAATCGGAGTTCAATGCGGTCGGTAGAATATTGCTCTTTATCGATAAAAAAAAAAATGTTTATGAAGATATTGAATTGATAATGAGTTATCATTATTTCCGTGAAATTATTTTAGTCAGTAATAACGACTTCACCCATTCCTCCCAAATGGATATCGAATAGTAGATTAGTTGGAAAATTCTGTCTTTAATTGAAATGTTAAAAATAATTGTTCAACTTTTCAAAATTGGAGAAAATTTGAAACGTAACGCGCGATATTATATTAAGTATTCAAACAAATTGCCGTGAAATTAAATAATTATAATATTATAATATGCGTGAATGATGGATTTATATTACATTCTTGTAATTTTCTCTTTGAAAACTGACAAATCGTTCAGAAATCAGTAATATATATTACACAATCGTATAATCGTTTTATACTGAAAATTGAATGCACCTCCCTCAACTTACATCAGCAATGATTCGTTCGTGTGGAAATGATAATGACCACAGGACAAACGAACAAACGGGTAAAATAAAAAAACCACGATGGAAAAATGTAATTGTTGGTAATTGGCGCGTTACTATTTTTATTTTTTTTTATCTTAGAGGAAAAACACGTAACCGATAATCACATTTACGGTTTCCTGAAATCGTCAAATACAATTGCCAATCAAATCAACCGAGGATTTTACTTTTACGGAATTTTGCGGCGAAAACGACCGTCGAACGCCTGGAAAGTCGGGGCTTATTCTATTGGAACGCGCAATATAATTTTATTCGAAGAAACTTCTTCTTTCCGACGTCCATTTATTTTTTTTTTCCACTCGATTTGTTTCAAATTGTTTGTAGACGACGGAAAGTGTATATAAAAAACAAAACAAATACAAAAATACGACAAATACGTACATAATATAAAATATAAAGGTACACAATGCGAACGGTCGTCGTCAGAGAAATTTAATACTTGTTTGTTTTTAGCGTCACGTAGCACGACAAACGAGAATATAAAAAAAAACCAAACAAAAAACAAAATCTCGACGAGAGAGTACATTATTATTATTATATATTTTTTCATTCCTCGTCCCCCGTCCATTAGAGAGCTTTTAATCTTGAGATTATTAATTCAGCACGTGACAATTATGTATACATATTAAACAAAATGTATACGAGATTATACACATACACTTTATCTTGGAGATGACAGGTCTGCCCGAGTGATGAGTGTATACAAATAGTAAAAGTTATAGAAATCGCGGGATTACTAGTTTAACAACGGCGGGAATCTGCTTATTTATAGATGATTTAAAATTCTCCTATTATTATAATTCTTGAGATGGAATCGGTTAGGTTCTGAACTATCTACGATTTTATAATATTTGAAATTTATTTTTCACCTTTTAATAACCACCTATTAAATATAAGACTTTTCCACTAATTTACTGCCCAACAACCATTCAAGGAGAAGGGATACAGTCGTTGAACGGATATGACAGTGTTTAGTTCAATACCCAAAGAAATATTATATTGCGATAAATTGTCTAGGGAACTTCGGTTTAAAATTTAGCCCGACCAAAATAATTAAAAATGTTAAGTGGTTATTTCGCGGAATTTTCAAAAACAATATCTTAATTTTGCAGAACTTCAAAACTGAAAATTGAAAATCGACTTCCTAAATAACTTTAAAAATGTGTCACCAAATTCATAACCAGATTTCATTCCCTTCCCCCCCAACAACTCAATGGATCAGCAATAAGAACCCACGCTATCACTAATCATCAGTCTCTCCATTTTTCCCCTATATTTAATATTGTGGCATTCCCGTCTATAATATACCATGTGTCGCATCTTTCTTCACTGCGTCTCTCCATTGTATTCTCAATCCACTGGATGGTCCTATCTTGTTTATATATATTTTGTTCTTTGATATGTCCCCATTCGCACCCCGTACATGTCCCAACCACTCCTGAAACTTAAGATGTAAACGATTTCAAGAATATTAAATCTACCATATAGGTAATAATGATACAGTTCGCCTCATTAATATATCAGTTTCCGTATATTAGTTTTATAGTAGACAGTTTTCCTATAGGAACTGTTATGAGTTACATCTAGATAAAAATATAGATCTTTGATCAAGAAAAAATAAATAAGTATAGATATTATCTTTTTATCTTATATGATTAAATAACACAATTATCTAATTAATTTTACTTTTGATTTTGTTTGTATTTGGACCTTTGACGTTTGATATTTAGTAATATTGTTGAAGTAACCGTTAAATTCTTTATTAGTTACATATTTTCCATTTTATATTAAATAATAATAATCAGTGAGTATAAAACAACGTTTTTTTTAATTTTTTTTTTGTTTTATGATCGTTTTTCTAAAAATAAAACCGTATCAATAAGTTTGTGCGTAATCCGCGCTCTTATATATACGTTTGTTGGAGTTTCTCCCCGGATGTCATCAAACGGACGCCGGAAACGGGCGTCAAAAACGACATTACAGGCCATTACGTACCGGACGTGTCGTTTTTCTGCAGTTCCGATGAAAATATGTACATAGTTCCGCGTGTCAACAAATAATAAAACCTTTTAAACACATATATAGGTATGTTACAAATTACCAATCCATTATACATTACCTACCCATATATATTGACATGGCAGGATTTTTTTCACATTTTACACCCGCATATTAGTTGTTCGTGAAATAAATAAGCCGAGCGTGCCGTTACGGATTCATTAAAAATAAAAAACAAAGTCGACTGACGAATTTATACTTACCTCGAGGTGACATATAGCGATAGTTTAATCACGATTACTGTGACCTTTTCACACTATTTCGTATACACTTACATATATACATAAAGTTTCCAAACGAGTTCGTATATAACGACAGCTGCGACGTAACGTTTTTCCAAAGTTTCGCAACAGTATAATACAATAATAATAATAATAATACTAATATATAACGAACTGACAACTGAACTCATCATTTCCTCATCGTCGTTGGACGGGATTTTTCGTCCTGTGAAATTCGGTTACTAGCCAAATATCGATCGATATACTCGGTCCAAAACGCCCATGTATAAAATTAAAGTAAAATATAAACCTGGATTAAGACTTTTAGAGGCCTTGGGGCTAAACTTTTCTACGAAACTCTCAAAACGAATAATAATAAAAACATGTTTTTTAATTAGCACCCAATACGACTTAACAAAAAAAAAAACAATATAATTGACAGTAGTAATACAGAGATCATGGAGCTATTAGACACGGAAAAAGATACTGGAGACTGGACCTACGAGAAAGTTAACGAGTTAAATACGAAAAATTACTGGTCATAAGAGATTGGAGTGAAAATAGTAAAAGCAGAAAGGACGCCATTTGCATTATCAAAGATTTTCAAATCAAAAATATTAACAAAGAAAATTAAAATTAAGCATTACATGACGATAATGAGAGTTATTTTGTCATAAGGATGCGAAGCATGGAAGACTACGAGCGTAACAAAATGAAGACTCACCACTTTTGAAAACAATATATGGCGGATGATATGTGGACTCAAATTAGGCACCAACATTGGTGTGTGGAGGAGAAAATTCAATAAAGAGCTAAGAGAAGAAACGGGTTTGACTCCAATTAAATGCTTTAAAATAGGTCAGAGAATCCAGTGATTTGGCCTCATTATGCGTGAAAATAATGAAAAGATAACCAAATCAGTAATGTTCTAGAAACCGCAGGGAAAAGAGGCCACGAGGTGGATCAGGGAAAATATGGATGGATGTTGTCAATGAGAATTTAAAAAGGATAGGAGTAAATTATTGGAGAAATATAATTCATGATCAAAAGAAGTGGCGTGAGACTGCGGTGGCGGTAAAAACTCCTATAGAGTAAGCCAAAAAAATAAAGAGTAAGAGAATACAGAGATCTAGTAGTTTATAATAAATGTCATCAACGAACATATATTAAAAGCAATAAAATATCATTATGTACAAAGTTTATAATGGTTAAATGCATAGAAAAGAACATAAATTGTGAAAAAAACTGAGGCGCCTGGAGTCTTGTGACCCGGGAGCCCCTGGACCCCCTTAGTCCGAAATTGATAAAACGTTTCAAATTATAATATCAAAATAATACAAGCCAAGCAATAAAATAATAAATATTTCTCTGCTTATCAAATTTTGAGTATACCACTTTTTTTAACCGTATAAAGACGACACAGCAAATACCTATATTGACCACATTTAACCTCTTCCCCTTTCATATACCAAGGTCTGCTACTCCCTCCCCTTATTCAGATACAAAGAGTGTCCCATAACCTTCCGATAATCGTAAGTAATCAAACAAAAAACGTTTCATTAAAATAGCTTAAGTATAGTTCTCGAGGATTTTGCTAACATAATATAAACGTTGAGAGCAGAGGTTGAAAGTTAAAACCCTCTAAAGGTATACCTAAGGAAGTTTAATTAACAAATTATTATTTTACGGTTAGGTTTTACACCATACCGAATTAATTCGATCATAAGTTAGAAATTTAGTTTTTTTTTCATTAGGATTAGAAAAATACGAAAACTTTATAAACTCTTTAAAAGCTCAACCTAACGATTTGGCTTTTGCTACATATCATGTTATTTGGCCTTAAAGCCATCAATACAGAAATGGAGTGGCTTGTCTAGGATTTAGAATTTTTTAGATGACCTGATAGCCTGATATCTACAATGCTACAAAGATATAATGCTTACCTACTTGTATTATTTACAAGCGTAGTAAAAATTATGCCAAGACAAATCATATTATACTCTTATTTCAATGCCTAATAAATTTTTATAATAAACACTATCGTTTAAAGTATTGCATTAAAACGTTTACTGATGAAATCGACTTTTAAATTGTTTAGTCGAAACTTCCCTCCCTACTTTCCCCTCAGTCAGTGGCGTACCTAGACCTTTTTTACGGAGGGGGATATATTTTCACCCACACTTAAAATGAAAAATTCCTTAATAAAGTAACGTCACAGCTACAACGATTTTATTAGTAAACACGGGAATTGGGCTCATTTATATTTTCAAAAAATATCATTTTAATGTGTAAAATAAGAAATTAGTATTTAATTTAATTTAATATTGTAAAGCATGTTATACATTTATAATTCAAAGTCAAACCTCCAGTGTTCCATAGAAGATAATTTTTTTGAAATGATATAATTCACCAGTGTACTATTATATACTGGGATAAATATGCAACAGTACATGCCCTTAATACCAAAAACCTTGACCCAATTCGACCACATAGATAACATAAAATATATTACAACATCTATGGATTTTAACTACTTCATTTCAAAATAATTGTAAAAAAAACTAAAAACGCATATAATTACGACTCACGGGAGGGGAGTGGAATTTTCCTTTCACCACATACCCCACTGTCCCCGCTTCTCACGAACACTTCGACGAGAACTGAAACCTAGTTTTAGTTTTTGGCACGGACCGTAATGATAATATTATAATTACCTGTGTACTTTAACGCGTCCCCCGACGCAGCCGACGTTAATATAATAATAATTTGTTTGCCGTCGACAACCCGCGCACGTCCGCACAGCTAGTGGCTTGAATGATTTTTCCCGCGCCTTGCCAACGGTACCGTACGGCGTGGAAAACGCGGCAAAAGTCCACGGAAAACATAGAATCATTTACGTTCGTTTTGGCTGAATACAAACGCTGCGATACGTTAATAACGGCCATGTAATATTCCGCATACCGGACGGTTTATTATATTTTTCTTTTTTTATTTCTTTGGATCCTCATCGAAGAGGGAAATACATTGGTTTTACAATGATGATTTTTTTTTTTTTTTTAATTTTATTTCTTTTTTTTTTTAAACAACTTTTCTACCAGAAATCTTGCTCCGATGTATCAAGTGTAACACTTTTCTGGAAGGGAATGTTACTTACTTGGTACTTTAAGATCATTTTTTTTATTTTCCAAGTAGTTTTCATAATAATTTAGAAAAACCTGGTAAAAACGTAGGAAAAACGATAATATCTACGGTAAAATTTTCAAAACATTTTGACCATTTCTGAGTAATTTATAGACATTTTAATTTTACGAGTGTTTTATGGTTTCACAACTGAAATTTCCATAACAAGTTGTAATTTGTGGTAAAAAAAAAAAATCGAGTGTAATACAGTGTATATTTTTAGAGTGTTTTTTTTCAAATAGATAGAAATTATAATTAATAGAGTGTATTTATAGAAACTTGACATTTGGACATAAAACTTTTATTTTCCTTTTCTAGACATGATCAATTTTTCAAAAAATTTAAGCCATTTCTGAGGTATTTATAAAAATTTTAGTTTTGAGAGTTTTGTAGGTAATATTTATTCGGTAGATACTCTGTGGTAAAATTGTTAAACTGAAACAAAAATTTTACAGGAAGTTTAAGAGTCTTACTTTGAGGTAAAAAAAAAATTGAGTTTAATGTAGTATTTTTATTTTATAAGAGAATATTAATATCAAATTTTGACGAGAATCCTTAAAGTAAAAAATTATGTGGAACAAATCTAATTTTTCATTTTTTTTTTTTTTTTTTGAACATATGTTTACTGCTAATTTACGAACGATGGTGAAGTCAGAATTAAGTGGACTAAGTTTCGAAATTATAACTTTTTGAATTTCTGATTTTATGCGGGTATTATATGTTATGTTAAATAACTCTATATTGTCCTTCATAATGAATATTTGTCGTGATCTAATGATTATTTATGCATATTATCATTCTAAGAATTCTGAATTCAAAGCAATGTGTCCTAAACAAGAAAAAAATTAATGCATTTTGGATGCACCTAGAGACCCAAATCATCGCTTCCTCGAACTATTTTAATCGCAAAATACCCCTCAATTTGTTGTACAAACTTTTTTACCAAAACTCTTGCTCCAGCTTATTTTCTGAAAGGAAATTATTTCTCCATGGTAATTCAGGGGTGTCATTTTTTGATTTTTCAAGCGGTTTTCATAATATCTGGGAATACCCGAGATAAAATTTCGTATAAACGGAAAATATACAAAATGTAGGTATTAGTAAAAAAATATTATGACCTTCTTTTCTGTGTATAACTTTTCTAGCAGCAATTTTGCTCCGATTTAAAATGATAGCACTTTTTTGAAAGAAAATCTGACTGGAAAGGTACTTTAGGGAGGTCATTTTTCGATTTTCCCAAGAGCTTTCCCAGGAAATGTGAAAAATTGAGAAAACACTTGGGAAAATCGGTGCAATATGAAACAAATATTATTAAAGAAATATATAATGCCTATTTAATTATTTTACCATAATATGACATATATATTGTTGACAAAGCATCACTATCAAGAATCACTGCGCTCAGAATCGTTTTTTCGTTAGCAATGGTTTATCGTTACTTACAGATATACATTAGATTATCTATAACAGTGGCTGAACCCGTCTCCATTATCTTAGGACGTCTTTTTTATATGAATTCTTGTATCAAATTTTGACGGAAATCGTAAATATTACGGCCTTTCTAATCTTGTATAACCGAACTCCGCACAGAATCGTTTTTCATTTGGATACAGATATACATTTAATACTCATTTATATCCTACCTACCCAACTTCTCACTGACAACAATGGCCCACCCATCGTGCAAAATATGTCAGTTCTTTATTTTTTTTTTAACGATACTGTATCAATTTTATAAGTTATTAATAATATATTACGTACGTAATACCTACAGTGTTATTATTATTTTCGCGGTATTTAGTTTGGCGGTTCGCGTTTTCAAAACCTATAGATTATTAATTTACGGTTTATGCTATACACTAGACGTATACACTCAGACAAAGTGACGAGAGATAGTTTACGAATCGATAATATATTATTATAGCATCATATAATAAAATTATACTCCGCCGATAAATATTTTGTATTTACAAAATTAATTTCATAATGGGCAAATATTGGTTTAAGAATTCGGTGGCGCATTTTAGAAAGGAGGGGGTGAATAGGACAATTTCCCCGGGGCGGCGAAATTTAAATGATTTTAAGTGGAAAGAGGAAACGAGGTATAGGGGTAAGGAAACAAATGCTTAAGTAGTTATTATATGGATATACTTATGTAAATGAGTAGAATCGTGAAAATCCTAAACGCGACACTGTTCACGATTAAATGTCACGCCTTCAATTAATATATTATTGTATACGGATGGATTAATTAACATTTCAATTTTTCCAATAAACTTGTGTAACTATCGTTGCGACTGTACTGATAAATAATATAGACATGTAATATATTGTTTTCAAAAAAAAAAAAAAAAAACGTTTCAATTGGGACCGTCTGAACTTTATTATTCGTCGTGATGAAGGAAACTTATGTCATGTTTCAACGAGTTTTAAAGTGATATAAAATTTAAGTGTTTTTTGTTTTGTGCTTTCTAATAGTGTTTTTTTAAGTACTCCTGGGCTTATAATGAAGCTTTTTTGTTGATTTTAAGTGGCTATATACCTCTCGAACCATCTGCTAATCAAGTTTGGGGAGGGGGAAATATCAACGTACACCTTTGTGCACCTACTTCAATATAAAAGGGGAAACTTTTTCGAAGTACACGGTTCGTGTTTTGTTCGTTTTTCTACACAAAAATCAAACACACCATCTGTATGTCTCAATAACTCTGTATATTAACCAATTACCATTTGAATACAACCGTGGGGAAGTGACGGAGAAGAATCGCCACTGTATAAATAAGAATTTATACTCCGGTGTGATTTTGAATGTAAACGTAATATTTTGAGATTACAAAAAAAAAATATACAAACAAAAAGGACTTTTCAAACATTTCGTCATTTTTGCTGCGCACCGTGCTACCGTGTGCGCCGTTATTCGCTCTCTTTTCGGTGGATTTCTTTTATTCGTGCGATTTCGTTTCAAAAAACTTACGAACTGAGGAGACCGACGATGCAGTTTTTATACGTGACCGAAATGTATAATATTAACATAAAGAGACGAAAAGTTTTGTTATTTTTTCTTTTTTTTTTTCTTTATTCGATCCCGTTGGTCGAAGTAATAACTTTTTTTTTTCAAACCGGAACAATGATTCTCGTTTCAAAACGAGAAACGTGCAAGGTTTAATTTTAAAAACAAAATAATAATAACATGAATAAATTGCGTACTTTTTTTTTTTACTCATTCGCTACCATATAATTTTTTGTTTAACAAACTATTATACAATCGTTTTTTTTTTTGTTTTTTTTTTTTATTATTATTATTATACAATAGTAATTATTAGTATATAATATTATAATTATTAATATAATTTTGAAATAAAAACTAAATAAAAGCGTATTAGTAATAATAATATTAATATTTAAACACGGCCGGTTTTGCTATACATACGTGGGTGTATATTATATTATATTCAAAACGGAATACATAATAAATAATATAATGTTTATGATATAACATAGTGTTATTATATTTATAGACACGGATAATACAAAAAAAAAAAAAAAAATGGAATAAAAATTTTCGATTTCGAAATTATACAATATTATTATCTCGAAAAAATCTATTAGTTATTCAGCGTTTTTCAGTTGTTACCGTATACATATACCTAGGCGTAAGATTATAATGTGAAAAAGCGGTTTTTGATTATTTGCCTCTTATAATATTATACCTAGTCGTAGAAGCTTTTATCGCATCCATCATTGAACGACAATAACGTTCAAAGACTAAAATAACGACTGTTTATACTATTATCATCGATTATACTACAGACAGATCTGCCTATATGATACCAACACACCGATATTCGGCTGCCGTTGAGAATCACGAACCGAGAAAACGGAACCAATATCTGAGGTCGGGTTTTGCCGCGGGGTTTTCGTGGTGGCGTAAACGTGTTAGTTTCTAAGGGGCTATCGTCTAGCAAACATTAACCATTGACATTAACAAAATCTATTAAAAAATTGTACACGTTTTGTTAGTTCAGAAAAACACCGCTAAAATCGTTACAAATCGTCTATTTCCCCGTGACTCCGACTCCCCGTGTCGAAACTCGACTGCGCCGCTGCCAGTCATACATGTATCTGTATCTGTAACTGTATCCGGATACTCTTAAAAGTAAAGTATCTGTGTCTTATTACAGCACTGCCTATCACCGCCTGTCTTGTCGTTGTCTGTGCATATTATTAGTATCTCGGTTCGTGACGAGAATCAACGGCGTCGAACCTAGCGTTCCGTAGCGGCTGTAACCCGTGGACGGTAGCCAAATATTAACATTATCTCTTATGCGTCTGTCTATCTTATAATCAATGATATTATTAGAAAATAAAAACGAAAACATTTTTAAAAAATTTGATTTTACAAATAGCATTGTGCCCATTTCTAAAATATATTGTTTATTCACTATAATATTATAAATATTATATAAGAATTATTAAAGATTCAATACATTTTAAGAATGAATAATTAATAATAATAATTATATACTTACGTGTAGGTACTCACAGAATTATTATTATTATTATATAATTTATATGTTCCTATTATATTATTATCTAAAAATAGGTTAGAACGTTAGGTGTTCATAATGTTAATAATAATAATACATAACACAGCGGCTTTGTAATGTTTTGGAAAAAAAAATTATCTTAAGTTTATTAATTATCTTAAAAATATTAATAAGAACGAATTTTTTTTTTTTAAATATATATTAATTTAATTACATAATATAGTTTGGTTTAGTTTAATTTTAAGTATGAATCAATAATATTTAATAATGAATGTATAGATAAGGGTAGTTATATCTTTTATAGTTTTTTTTTTTTTTAATAAGTAATAATAATATTATTTCATAGCAACTATTATATAATATTTAATATTATTGTTATAAATAAATTATTAAATAAAATTTACAATGTAATATAATATCATTTCGCAACATTTTAATATAGGTTTTATAAAATACAATTCATCTACGCGCATAATATACTTGCTAAAATTTAAAATAAAATAAATGAAAATAAAACGAGAAACAACAAAGTTATTATAGGTATGTATATAATAGGTATATAATAATCACGAAACCGATTTATAATATTGTTATAATAATAATAATACGGTTAAAAAAAAGGGATATTAAAAGGTGCCTATTATATATAATAATAATATTATTACGTTTTATCAAATATCGGTCCTAAAAATATAATAGGTATAATAGTTTAATAATATAATAATTTATATAATACGAGTTATAATATTATTATTAGGCATAATATAATATTTAAAAGGTAATAGGTAGTATATGTAATACTTAAATATTAGGTACTTACATCATACTTATCGTTCAATAAAATTAGGCCAAAATTTAAAATTTGATTTTACGAAATGGTGACGGAGTGTCGATTATGACGGTTAGAGGGGCTTGGGAGGTTGGTTGTAACCAACGACGACCAGGGACGCGTATTATTATAGTAAATACAATTATATAATATATAGGTAGGGGTTTAATATAAATAGTTAGTATACCTATAATTATCTAGACCCTAATTATAATAATAACAATAAAATATAATAATGATAACGATAATCGTCTTAAACATGCGGTTATATGGAATATAATATATAGATACGTTGGGCGATTTACACAGACTATTATTTTGACTTTCGGCGCTATGAAATACGCCTATATAAATTATTGTAATTATAAATATATTAAACATTTTATATTTTATACTGCGCCGTGTTTAAATAATAATCATGGTGTATAAGGCTTTTTTGGATTAGTCGTCGAAGCCAATCATATTATTCTATTTCACCACTAAATCGCGCTATTAAGTGAATAAAGTCGATTGCTAGTATCGATGCCCGTATTAGAAGATATTGTATAAACCGAATTTTAAACAGCCGACCCTATGAGTCAAGTGGAAGCCTGGTGCTCACCACTAAGAGGGCAAACGTTTTTGATCGAACCATGCGATATTTTTTTACGCCGTGAATATTGTGTGTGTGTTAAAATGGTCCGGTTGTTTTACACACACACATATATATATATATAGGTATCTATGTCAATATTATGCCCAACTTATCTATTATTATAATGTGTATTATTTTAGGTACACAACCTAACCTAACCGGGGTCGTAAATAACGTGTATAATAATCAAAAAACGAAAACGAAAATAGAATAATAATAATAATAATAATAGTATAATATGTAATAATATTATCTACAAATTAGAAGAAGTTTTGCTCAAAGATGAGGATACAGACCATGACGATATGGTGCTGCGCGATGGGCGCGTCGCCATCGATCTCGTCTCATTGGTGGAACCGCTGCAGACGGACGTGGCGGGGGCCGACATTCAGGAATCTCGGACGAACACGAACTCGTTGTAATGATTCCAGCGGCTCTCCTCGGAGTCCACGCCCGGTTTGAGTTCCGCGGCGGACGTGCCGCCAGCCGTGCCGGATCCACAACTGCCAGCCATGTAAAACCCTTGTTCCTGGAGCATGTCGAACGCCTGTTCGATTGACGTGTGTTTCAGGAAGAACCTGCTCAACAACAACGAAACCGCGGCGGCACCACGGGGTTAGCCATTACAATTATAATATTATTATGTTACACATGGTTTTGACGGTCGGATTTCAAAGTGCCCCCTCACTTTTATAGTGATGTTGGGCGGGTTAGGTTGGGTATTGTATAGATTAGGTTGCGTTGGGTACATTAACTGTTAAGTAATAATAGGTTAGACAAGGTACAATACACGATTATATGACGATAACTGCAGACTGTGGACGAAAAATACCTAGGACTGGGACCTAGACCGTATTTTGATCCCGAACTAAACTTTAAGACGCACGTGCGCGTGGTGGTCACCGAGAAAGACTCAAAAATAACACACGACCCATCTAGAATTACGCCCGTCATTAGCGTAATCAAACCGACAAAAAGGAATTAGTTGGTAAATGTGTAAAAACTCCATTATCTTCTATGGTGCACTTACATTTATGGGCGGACCATATTATTATGTGTAGGTTAGGAGACGCTGACTTGACCAAAATACAACGGCGCATAGCGCTAAGAGTAATAAATTCCTGCCGCATCACATCCGCACTACTTATCAATATTGGTTCCTCCCCCCTCCCCTACTCGTCAATAGCTTGACAGCAGCAAAAAAAACCCAGCTTTTTTAAAGGCACTCAACCTACAGGTGCAACTTACTGGTTATATGGCAGTGACAGTTGAATGGCAACGATATGGAAATATGAACGCACGGCGCAAGCTAATTAAGAATATAAGCAAGTAAGCAAATAAAATTATGGAGAATTGCCGTATATAACCTAAGCGTTCAGAGGTCATGGCTGCTATTCGTTCTATTTATATAGATTCGGGAAATCCGTCTCTCTGGCATGTGTATACTACGACTTCCCTAAAGATGACGTCAAACAACTTTCAAATATAACTACGCTTGGCATTTCCAAAATCGAAACGCAGAGATGCAGATAGAGACGAAAATAACGGCGGAAAATGATATGCCGGACGTTGTATTATCATCGAAGGGTAATTGTGACAAGATCAATACTAATGCGGTTGCACATTATCTTCATGAAGAAGAAAGAAATAACCAGCAGTGGGCAAAGTGCGCATTACAAAATGAAAATTAACCATGATACTTAGGTACATTTATTGTGTGCCGAAGGCAGAATAAGAGGGGTCAGAGCCTCTCAAATAACTGTAATATAATTTAATATATTGTATTGCAATGCTATTTTAACGTAATGTGATTTATTCTTTTTTGTCAATAAACGGTGGCGGTTGGGGAGGATGAAATGACGTCAGTTTACACGTTACGTGATATTGGCGATTCAAGTGTATTACGATATTTGTGATATCGTCAAGGGACTTTTTATAAGTATAAAATTTCTATTTCTCGAAACTTTAGATATAGTCCCTTGACGAACAAATATAGAAAAACACTAGAATCTCTTTGTCTCAAAACTTCGTTTCGTCCTCATCACTTATATCGTCATTATGAAATTGACTTAAGCCCTTATTTAAAGAAAAACAAGTCTTAAATCAAATTAATTCAAAGCAATAAAAAAAAAAATTGAAAAGCTTAACAATTTTCAAAAAAAAAAATAGGGAAAAATGTGCGGTCAATTTAAAGAAAATTATTGAAAAATCTGATAGAATTATTGGAAAAGTTGCATAAACAATTTTAAAGAAAAAAAATGCACAAATCAAATTGACTTCGGTCATTCTTCTTTGGAGCCAAAAATAGAATAAATTTTACATTAATTTTGAAAGATTTGAATTTTTTTTTTTTTTTTTTGTTAGGCCTTACTATATAGTATAATATAATACTAAATATATACTGGGCGTCGTATATTACAATATTACATTATTATAAACAAGAATATTTCATCGAGATTTATTATACAAGCGCGCATAAAACTTTTTTAATTTACATCATATGGTTATCGCGCGCACGCAAACCGCAACGCCGCCGGGAATAGTATATTGAATTATTTATTCCGCGTGCCACCCGATGTAGCATTATTATGTGGCAATATTATTATTCCACTGTAGAAGAATGTAAATCGAGAAGACGACATGGATAATAATAATAATAATAATAATAATAATAATAATGGTATACACCGGAGAGATTATAGATAAATAAGGGAGTGGCCCATTCGTTAGATAGCCGCCGTCATCGTGTCGAAGTACAAAATAGCAGTGTTTCAAAAACGTTAGTTAATTTTACTAACCGATCACTATTTAAAATTAAAATTTATTTTTGCACCATACGTGGCGCCACCGCGACCGTAGTGGCTGATATCGTGTCGACCAATAGAAAAGCTTGGCTATAAATAATTAGATAGGTATATTACGATGTAGCGACTTTGTATAATCAGACATGCAGCCACGCGGGTGTCATGGCCAACCGCTGGCAGTGATTTCCGGCGTGGCTCAAAGGGATCCCAAATTTAAAAACACAAATTATACAGTCGAAACTATGTGTCGGTAACACTATGATGTCCAAAAATCTAAAACTTCTTATTCAGTCAGTATTTTTACCGTTATAACTGACCGAAATACTTGTATTATGTGTGTGCAATATTCTTATTGATAATAATTTAAATATATGTATTTTTTTTTTTTTTTTTTAATCTATCTTTAAATGATCGATATATTTTCATGTCAAATTACAAAAAAAAAAAAAAACTAACGCGCGTTTAACCACAACTCGTATGAAGCATTCCTAAGACTGCATGAAGTGGTAATGAATTTATGTTGTCATAGACCTATAAAAACAGTGTCCCATTCCGCATAGTTCCTCTAAAAGACAACATTGTTAGACAAAGAACACAGAGAACATTTAAGATAATCGTATAGAAGACAAGTGCGAGAAAGAACGGCTCGGTTTATTCCTCCGTCAGCCGATGTCGGCCCATCACGATTGAAATATATTATCATCGTGGGCTTCATCCACTGGCACGCAATGACCAATGGCCACAGACGTATAATTATCGATTTGAAATATGATTTCGTTTCCGCGATATTGGAATTGTTCTCCAGTGACGACGTCTCAATATATTTTGCATGTCTCATTCGAACAACGACGTACCGTATCTCCTTCTCGGTAAATCTATTTACCTCGCGAGTCTGTACGTTTATACCCGCACGCACTTTTTTCCGCGCAATTTCAATATTTTCGTCAATGTACTATTAATATTCATACGCGCAGTTCATAGCCAAAATACGTCGTGATATCATCTTATACCCGTCATCATAGTTATTTAATCGTGCAGAAGATTTGGCCATTCTCCTATTTGTCTCTACGCGCCTATGACATTGTCTATGCTCGTCTACTCGTCTATAGTATTGAAGTACCGTCGTCGTATTGAATTCTATCGAAACCGTTTGCAACAATGACGACGATGATTCCGCGCGATGACGATGATTTCGCGAAGATGCACGTCGAGTTTTGATATAAATATAAAGTCTTATTCTACGCAATTAGTGTGCAGAGCATTTCGCATTGTTCTCGGAGATAGACGCGATCGCTCGACCGAGAACAATACTCTCGCGAACAAAAGGGACACTTTACGAACATTTTTAGGCTCATTAAAAGGCCGCGCATCCTCGGGTGTACGTATATATATAAATTATAAGGGGAGTTTTTACAACGCAAAAAATAACCGAAAACGACAACGACGACGCCACCGCCGTATCGTTTCCGCCAACTCTCCGCGCGACAAGACCGAGGGACGAAAAAAAACAAAACAAAAATATATATTTTTTTTTTTTTAAATAACGATTACACCGGTAAGTACGAAACAGGGTCGAACAGCGGGACAACCGGAAATCTCCCGGTAGTCATCGATAAAAATGAGTCAGGTAAACCCGATAAGGTCTGGCGGGATAAGTGAATAACCGGAGTGTGTGAGTAATCGCGTCTGATACAATATCGTATGATTTAGGTATTCTGTAAACTGTAAAATAGTGTTCGAGAAGCTACTGGCAATACGCAACCAGAGGATTCGGTAGGTTAATAGGGATCTGTAATGTGGGCTGCAATTGGGCTTAGGCTATTGGTTGGCCGTAAGAAGTCGTCAGCAAAGACGCACTTTCGGGGGAAGAATATTCGACGAGAGAAAATGATAAACTGAAATGGAGCCGGTACGATAAATATTTCCCGGACTGGCGGACTGTTTGTTTTCATAAGTCCGACTTTGTTTCAGACCGAAATTTTTCAAAAATGTATACATTTATTTATTTTTTTTTTTAGCCAATATCCGTACGGAGAACGTATTATGTAACACAATAATAGTTTGTAGTATTATCACGTATAGGTACTGAAAAACTACGTAGGTTAAAATATCGATTTGTATACGAATTCGGGATTTTTTACGTGCTGTATAATTTCCGTTTTATACCCGGCTTACACTCGCGTAATCATCATTAATTGTCGTCTCAGACTCATAAAAACACACGAAGACGTAGATTCATAGACACATTTACCCGATTTTGCGTCATTTATAATACTTTAAATCGGAATCGGTAGCGCCTATCACGGGAAATTTAAAAAAAAAAAAAGTTTATGAAATTGATTTAAGCCATTCTTTCTCGGCACCAAAAATATAACGCGCCATAAAAAATAAATGGTTTATGATTCGCTTTTTGAATTTATGTTATAATATAAGCGAACAGTTCAACCGTAGTGTCTACGTATTTTTTAAAAGTAAATAATGTTTTACACCTAACTCGATTTTGTAATATTATACAGTATAACTTCCGTTAACGGTCACTTCTGAAGGACGGTCACCGCTATGTAACGGTCATTTTTTCCCGTCAAGTTTTATGTCTTTATAAGACACTTCTAAAAAACGGTCGCTTCTAAATAGCGGTCATTATTTCCGGTCCCTTCGGTGACCGTTATATGGAAATTTAACTGTATTGATTTTTTCGAGAAAACTAAAAAGCATAACCTGTAAAACGTAAATCCTTACGTGCTCCGAGTACAATAATGATACTTTGCATTTTTTTTTTTTAATATGTAATTTTGTCTAATGTAAATTTTTCTCGTTTCTCCATTTATGTATTTATTTAGTTTAAATTGCATAAACGTGTGCATTATCAAAATTGAATGTGTTTGCATTGAAAACTATAATACAAAATTTAATTTAAGCCCTTTCTCCTGGGACCACTATTTATGATACAGGTATATACGGTAAGCCATATATTATTATATTAATTACATTGGATATTTCGTATATTATATTTTCAATTCAAATATTCTTGTATGCAAAAAATAAATCAATTCATGAAGATTTCGAGGCATGCAATTCAAATAATCCGTTCCGTACCCGTTAAAATCGAATTTTCTTATCTTTTTTTAAAAAAAATCTTATATCTACATTATAAACATATTACACTTTATTGATATTTGAAATAAAATCTGATATTTTTTTTCCATACAAAGCGATTATTTTATGACGTGAATCGGCGATTGTCCAAGAAGAATGTATTGAGTGAATTTCAAAAATTAACCGACATTTTATTCGGCCATTTAAAATTTACCTATAAGTATAAGTATAAGTACCTATAGCACCCCCCCCTCCCTAGAATTTCGTTTGCCTCCTGTTAAATTTGGAAAAATTAATTAAATAATAAAACAAATCATTAGTATAATTTTTAGTAATACCCCTCTCTCCAGAAAAATTATCTGGATTCAACATTGTATTTAATACGTTATGCGCCCATGTGCGGAACATTATTATAATATAACGAGCCCGAAAAAAGCCGAATTAAATTTACCCGAAATCTTCTTCGTCGACGGTGTGTTCAAAAAAACAATCACTCCGTATACAATTTTTGATTGCTATAACCTATAAACAACAACGAGATAGTTTACGCGTAAGATATAGCTATTAATAGACGGTTGTGAATAAAATACGTTTTAGAATATTAAAGACTACACCTACTGCAATACGGCATACGGACCGTAAATATTTATTTTAATTTTTCCTCGGCCAAAGTTGTAAAAAAAAAAACACTCGCGAGCAACAGCTATAACTCAGTCGTTGGTTTCGAATTTTTTCCCGGCCATTTTCTATTACAGAAATAATCTAAAACAATAATACAATAATTATACAACATGATCGTACTAATTCTAAACTACGAGAATGGGGGTTGAAACCCCATAATCCTTATCGCTAACGAGATATACGTAAACAAATTCATCTCCCTGGTTTCATTCAAAATGACTTAAGGGGTGCATAAAGCTAAAAAAACACCTCTCTACCGCAATGGTACACACTTAAATTCATACTGGATTTTAACTCGAATTTTACGTTACTTCAGTCCACCAACAGAACAATTCTAATTCGGACAATTTTGATTTGGTCCAGAAAGAAAAAAAACCGTTTTGAATACCGAAAACCCCCGCGATAACAAAGCCGACCCACAAAAGGGTTTTTTTTTTTAAAGAACGATTTTCATCCGAGTAAAGTACATAATTATTTCAAAACCATCGACGAATGAGAGTGCAGGAAAGGGGTTCCGTATCGAATTTCGGAGATCTGCGAACAGGGTTTTAGAGCGAAGTGTATACGAGAATAATAATTTATGACGTTGTACCCATATCACGTGTACGTCACAAAACGTACTTATACAATATACAACAACTGCATTTCGGGTGATCGTGCTTACGTTAACCTATATTTGCGAAAAACACTTGGAAATATATAATATAGCATCTCGGACGGGGTGGTCAAATACTACAATTTACTGTGTAAACACGCTAACCCTGTTTTTCCTCCGATTTCCATGTTTTCTTCCATTATCGAAATAATAGGAACACCGTTAATCTTGTGTGTGACAACGATTATTATTTTTTTAAGTGGAAATAAGATAATAGCTTTTTTGTTAAAAATATTATCATCCGAATAATGAATTTGAACAAAATTAAAATCGCCTTACTTTCGCAACTTATTTACTAGATTATAATGAAAATCATCCAGCAGCCTTTGAGTATTCGAGATAAATTGACGTGGTAGATGAGGATTTGACAAGCCTAGAAGTTGAAAACAGTAGACTATTTAATATAAATGACGAACAATTTTTAGAGAGCAATTATAAAAAAAGCCTTAGTTCAATTTTTAAAAATGTTCAGAAAAATATTCTCGGTCGGAACGTGAAATTTACATTGGTTCGACGATCGAATTTCATTTTTAAAGGAAAACGGTCCTCTCCAAAATATTGTTTGGCCGTTCGACGCGTTCCGGAATAATAAAGTGGGACATTTTTTGACGACTGCAAAAACCGCTGAAAGACTTTTAGTCGGATTAAAGAAAAAAAAAACCGAAATTCTACAAAACTTATTATATAGGCAGGAACTTTATTGCGAATTTTCGAGATATAGCGATATTTTCGTAATAAAAAAATATCCAGGATACCTACTTGTATAAAATCAATATAGACGACGGACCACTGATGTGATGTGATGGATACCTATACCTACAGGTATTTTCGTCGCGGGTGGTTCAAAACTAATAATCTCAGATCTGTATCTATATAATATATATTATAATGTATATATATTAAATATTATATACTGGGTAGTCAGAAACTAAGTCGGTCAGCGCGCAGTTATTGTGTACGGTGGCTTTTGACCGGAGCGTAATCTTAAAACCCTCGGTGAAGCCAGACGAATAGAACACACCACACACTGTGCATAAAGAATCTATGTTGAATCTTCCGAGGACACGGCTGTGCGATACGAAAGGAAGCCATACATGATGTATCAAAGACTCCGACGGGTTTTGAATGCGTGGTCATATTTTAATTTTTTTTTTTTTTTTTTTTTAATAGACAGTAGAATACGAAAAATGATTAAAGTTTCGTGTCTATTGCGCTAATAATTTAATATTATAATTTCTTGTACTCGTAAAAAATTTTAGTGATGTTTTGTACGAATTTCGGAAAAAAAATCCCCGGAAATAAATCCCCAAAGCAACTAGGTATACTGTCAAAATTAAAATGTATAAAAAAAAAATTAAAAAAATTCAGTATAGTTTAATCATCAATGGTTTGAGTGTATATTGTATCGTGCACACAACTGTCAAAAATAATAATAATAAATAATTTAAATGTATGTAAGTATGTAAGTATAACCATTAAAACATATTTATTTTTTCCTTATGTGGATTCAATTATGTCCATAGTTGCACAGTCGCACAGTTCGAAATTACTCTATAGGAACCGAACCAGTCCTAAACCGTACTTAATACCTATGTAATAACTAATAACGTGTGCATACCAAATATATACGTCTAAACAATTTTTATCCAACGTATTTTCCTGATTCCACAATTTATCGCTCTGAACAATTGATTTTAGATATTTGGCAACTAAAATTAGTTATGCGAGCTTCCATTGAGGAGTAGATGGCACAGTTCAACAAATTGTTCTTTTGGAAATTTTGCTGTTTCGTTTGTAATCTATAGACTGAAAAACCATACGGATGACAATGGCTAGACGATAGTTTATACATACACGTGTATAAATAAAATTAAAGTAGATACGTCTGTAAACTTTTTTTAAAATAATATTGTTATTGATAGTACAGTTGTTTTTGGGGATTTATCCGCAAAGATTTTTTTTCAAATTACCGTTTCGAACTCCATATAATCGAACCGAGTACACCCATCACGATATGATTATTGGATCCGAAAACGGATCCGATGAGAAAAAAAACCTTCCCGAATTTTGTTTCAGTTCGCACATCGCCGAAAACGGCAAAACATCGAACGTGAAAAACAAAAGCGCTGGATTAGGCAACCGTTCACGTCACGTCAACAATTTTCAGTAAATCGTCAAAACCTTCGAGTCACGTAGACTACAATTAGTTTTGTTTTTTTTTTTTTCAAGCGCTACGCCCTAGTACGGATTAAAAATTAACACGTAGGCTTTTGAAAATAAATCCGTACCGAAAACGTATTGTTTATCGTGCATGTTTTTCTTTTTTTTTTTTTTTAAACAACTTCTTCGCGCGACGTTACGAGATTTCACGGAGGAAAAAATAAACAGACGAGTACCCTCGATTTTTATAAGAACTACTCGGCGGTGAACAGACACGTGCGGTTTTTCACGCGCGGATATCGCCACGATGTGTATTCAATCGAAAATCTCAACTTTATACCCCTTTGCCTTTGTGGCGTGCACCTATACATTGTCGATTCTCCGAGGACACGTTAGTTCTTTATATTTCCCCCCTCCAATAACCTCGCAGCACAACGAGTTTCAACGTTTCGCGTAAACTCTCGCCTCGTCCTCCCGCGCATTACGATCGAACTGATTTCCCCGCAAAGAACGCATCATATATTCTCATATTATGCGTACAACGATAAACGTTCGCGCGTAAAAAGTAAACACATACACGACTATTATGATTGGTTATTTATCTGGACCGTCGCGAGGAAATAAGTAATACAGGCGATAATGCACCCCCCTCCCCCCTCCCCCGGAAGAATAGTGACACAAATCGAAACACGGAAATGTCGGGAAATCGACTTTTAATGTTTCATAATTCTTCTGGTTAGACAAATATCGTGTAACATTAGTCAAGTCAGATTAAAATCACGTCTCAGAAGTGTCGATATTCAGACTGGAAACTATAATTTATTTTAAAAAGATATAAATACATATATTGAATTCATATTGTCTATGATATTAAATAAATGAAAAAGTTGAAGTTTACTAAATTATAAAGGTTGTGCATATTTTGATAGGAGCAATGTGAAAATCGTATTTTTTGGGTCGTGTCATTATTCTTTCAGGGGTACGATATTGACGAGACAATTGTTAATTCGACGGTTTTACTTTGTAGACATCGCCTTTATTTCGGCTGTGTCAATATACATGGGTACATTACTTCTCGTTCCGTTATTATTATTTTTGGAACTGCGCGAAATTCACAGGTTTGCATAAAATCCAAAATATCGGTCAAACTACCCAAACCTCAGAAATTCCTGGGCGAAAAACCACGAAATGGGCGGCAAAACGTCGTGACTCGAAGCGTTTGCGGGAAAATGTTGAAATAATTGCCGATGGATATACTACGCGACGGAAACATATCATAACAGTAGGTATTTATTTGTTAACGAAACATCTGTTTCCGTTTTAATGATAAATTCCTTTGCTCAGTAATCATTGAGATACATCGAGATGAATGCGCGTCGTCTTAATAAATGTTATCGAAATTATATTCGTTTCGGTTAGCGAATTGTGATGGTACCAAAATCTTGATCTTGGTTTTACAGTTTTGTTTTTCTCTTGCCTAGACCTGTAGCAGTGTTGTAACCAAAACCGAGACCCAGGTCGAGTCAACAAGAACAAAACCAAAACCAACATTGTCTTTTTTCTTGGTCTTGGTTTGATCGTCACTAATTGCGGCGAATGATTGTCCATTAACAATCCGATACACACCGTTTATTTTTGCGTACGTCTGTCGGTTTATAATATTTTGTTGTTCTTGTTGTTTTTCTTATATCGCTGGCGTACCGTCTTATCCTTTTTTCTTTCGACTCGTAGCTGATATAAGTATGCCTAGTACTCATAACTATACCCTCGTAAACGATTTCACTGTCGTTACCATACACTTTGCCGCCTGTTCTTATAAACTACCAGTTTTCAGATCCCAGACTTTTGAAATCTTCTTCCAACACGACATTCGTCTTTTCCCGTGTCTCTTCATTGACGTTTCCATTCCATTGCTGCTCTGACTTTCTCGTTTACGCTTCTTCTTACAAACAATCGTACCCGTTGTACTTTAAAGAAGCTCGTCACTGGCGCTGGTGTCTACACCGTGACGTACGCGGCCCGTTTCTGAAACCTTCGACAGTTCTTAATCATTTCACCGGTGGTAGATCCACATATTGTTTTCCTCCGCACATATTACATATTGTTGTCGAAAGTCTGTCAGTCTTGTTTCCGCGCGCTCGGTTCTCGTCGAAGCCTCGCGGCCGTAAGTGAGAATCGGCCGTACATACACTAACAGTATTGTAATTGTCAAGTTTCATTGCGGCGATTTCGCTGTCGATTTACGAGTTCCGTAAATCCGCGTAAATGTGCGCGATTCCGGCGCGCACACCACGGTCGCAATAATGCGTTCGGTACGCGTGATTGTGTATTGAACGAAAAAAAAAAAAAAATTAAAAAACACCCGGCCGTCTTGATAATAATATTATTATTATTATTATTACTGCTGTTCGTCCATTTCGTTTGTACGCCAAAAAGGACGCCGTCAATTATAATATACGCTGCGATGTACCTATTCGAGTTTTGAATAATAGGTACGCTACACCATACGCGCACTGCAATAATAATATACGAAATCGATTTCGCGTGTTTCGCTGTCGTCGTTATTGTAATTTTTTTTTTTTCCAACCGTAAACCTACACGTTCAAAAGAGCAAATTTTAACGAAGCGCGGGTATATTGTGTAGAAAAAAGAAAAAATAACGAATAACGGAATAACAATAATAATAATAACGACGAAAAAAAAAGGAATCGGGTAGTATAATAGTATAGTTTAATGAAAGGATCTTTTTTTTTTGTGTTTTATTTTTACGTTTATATGCGGATACTCGGATACTCGAGAACAAAAAAATATACATAAAATTATGCTTTCGACCGTATTTTTCTGTTTTCTTTTTTTTTTTTTTTTTTTTT
>CABPRJ010000507.1:0-25822 GCA_902439185.1 Cinara cedri | reverse complement strand
GGGGGGGGGGGGGGGGGGGGGGGGGGGGGGGGGGGTAGGCACGTTATGTCGTTAATTCAAATGTAAGCATACGCTGTCGAATACGTATCAAGTGCGAAACGCGTACGCGACTGTATAAGTGTGAAACCGCGTGAAATGTTACTGTTCTGGTTCTCGCGGTTTATAAATATCCCGCGCGAAAACTGTTCGGGAATCGTTTCACGAAAACACAAAATATCATATCACATTCTGTTACGCGAATTTCGATCAAACATTTCACCACGCCGCCGACCAATTGGAAATCGGGACTTTTAAGGGGCGACTTTTGAACGCCGAGCGGGCGCCTGATACCGCGTCACAGTTTCGCGGGTCTTTCGGAACAGTCGAAACGTCAGAACGGAAATATAGTTATTGCAGTCTCTCCTATGATACTCTATACGTAGTGAATCGACGGACCAAGTGTCCGGCGGAACTCGGACCGTACGGGCAATGGAAGTTTGGCGGCGTGCCGACAAGTGTAATGTATTGTAATACGATGCATGCATACGTTTAAACGCTATTAATAATTTGTTTTTTTTTTTTTTTAAATTATTACCAAAAAACATCCCGAAGGTTCATACGTCCCACCCTGTACATAATAACACAACGGGTATATAACTCACCTTGCCGTGTACCGGTCCGTGTCGCCGTGGTCCGGGTCCCGACTCTCGTTCAGCGAGTCGCCGAACACGTCGCGGCACAGAGCCACGCGACCGCATATCAGTATCCGCGGTATCTTGCGGAAGTTGACGTCCGAAAGCCCGTCCCGGCCGAACGCAAACGTGCCGCGGTACCCGACGGTGATGTAGCCGGGTTTCTGTTCGCGGAGCTGCTCAGTGAGCCCTTCCAGCCGATAGTAAGCGGCCTCCAGCCGGAGCCGCTCTTTCTCGCGGAAACTCTCGGGCAGCGACAGCCTGCCCTCCCGCAAATAGTCCAACACGTACCGGAACAGCACGCCGTCGCGGTCGATAAAGTACCGGCCCTTGCTGTCCTTGGGCAACGGCGACACGGTTTGCCCGCTAAACTGATCGGCCAGCAGCGACGGTTGCATTTGCACCAGCGTGGACACGGCCGTCGTGTAGAACACTCCGCCGACGTTCAGGTCGACCACCTGTTCGTTGGTGCCCATCTTACGTTTCGCTCGCTTACGGTGACCGGTCTGCGGTAGCGACGCCGCGGCTACGACCTGTGCAGTAATACAATAATATTATTATCGTTACGATTGCCGAGTCGCAGCTGCTGTTGTTGCGGGGGAACGGCGGTACAATAATATCAATGTGCAGACGACAAGCGCGCGCTAGCGACGGTCGCCCGGTACTATATTTTAATGTAGGTACTCGTATGGCTGTGCGTAAAACGCGCAACGGGCCGACGACAACGCGCACCGCCAACGATCGCTACCGGTGGTGTGTGTACGCTGACTGACCGGAACGCACGCCGCTGACTCTCGCTCGTATAATAATACTCGTCACAACGTCTCGCTCTCGCCGTCGTCCTCGCGCTCGCCGCCCGCACGCCGCCGCCCTGCTCCTCTTCGCGTAATCAATATACACCGCCGCTCCGTCTCGTCGTCACCGCCCCGCGATCACGACGCTTGCGCGATGCCGCCCGCCCGCCGCTGACTCGTGAAACTTCCTCCGTCGCGGTCGACCGGCGTAATCGCGCGGCCCCGCCACCGCCACCGCCGTCGACCCATCCCGACGACGGGCCCGCCACCGGGTCCGCCGCGACATATTTCGGTTTAATTAAAAAGAATCACGCGAGAGAGATGCGCGTCTGCCGCCGCAACGGAATATCCTATACAATAATAATGGTTAGTCGCGCGCGGTATAAACCGCACCACTACCGGTATGTTCCAATAAGAGGGTTGAAGATTATCCACTTTGCGTGTACACGCGTAGGTACACAGCCAGAGCAAATGACACCGGGATAGTATTACGCGGCTTGTCTGTCGCAGCGGCGTCCGATCCGAGCGATTTTCCGGCTACAAGCGAAAAGAAATTGACCCATACCCCTCCCCCTCCCAGCCATTATTGTCGCAAAGTTTTTTACCGTTTTCAAAAATAGTAATGAAGTATATTATTATTTTGGAATATATAAAAAATAGACAGACGTAAACCGTTTTTAGAATAAATAATAATAAGCAGACGGGCGAAGAGGGAAAAACGCACGCAGTTTAAATTACCTGTAATTTATTAATATCGTTTCCTACGTTAAAAAGTCGAAACTTTAAAGTGGGAAACGTTTTAGCATAAATAAAATAAACCGTGTTTATATGCTACCTATTGTTATATATCTCTGGAAATTTTCGAAAAAGAAAATCCACAAAATATTGCGCAAAATCAAATTTTATTTTGGAACTTGTCAGGAAATTGCTCTGCGTTCTGTCGGCGATTTTTTTTCAACGACATAAAAAATAAATAGTTCCTCCTTGGGTAATTTTTGGTGACGTACATACATTTTCAAAAGAATCATATAAATCATCGGTATAAGATATCGAAAAATAAAACTCTGAAAAAAACTGTTTATATTAAAAAAAAGTTCGTTCGTTTTTTGTCTTATTTTTTTACAAGTGCAAATTTGACGTACCGGAAAATATAAGAAAGAGCTAGTAGGAGATTGAAGTAACAGATTGGAAGATATGGGCAAATGACCTGGACGGACGGAAAGAAAGATGTATGACGAGATGGCCCTAGAGGCCGATAAACCCCAAATGAAGAAGAAAATTGTACCGCTCCAATGACCTCTGCTTGTTATACTTGTAAGTAAACCCGCCGCTGGTCTGTCGTATACCTCCACCCCTCTCGAACAATGCGTTGGAAATTATTATGGCTGGTATATACCGGAAGAAGTCTGCCTCTCCTGGGCTCGTTCCCCCCACCCGTAGTTTATGCTTTATGTTCGGGCCGTCGAATATATGATTTTTCACTTCCGCCGTCATAAACCGTCCGACCTAATAACTTTATCGCTCGACTTCAGGAAAAACCGCGTAACGCCACTCCCCGGTCGAAATCGACCGACGAATGACCCGGAGAATTCTCCTCCCTCATTATAATAATTATTGTACTTAATAATTTATGTTTCCAGTAAAATACTACACCGTAAAATGCATAATTTATATCCATGACGTCATTTATAAATACTATTTATTCATGGGCATTCGCGGAGAGAGGGACAAGCAGAAGCATTTTTCTCACTCCCACAATAAAAACAAATAAAAAGAAATATGTACTTCGCACGTGGGTGGGCCACTGTTGTAGGTGAGTAGTTAGGATGGTATTGCAGAGGGGAAATTCAATGTATGTAATTCATCTGTAAGCGACTATAAACCATTGCTAACGAAGAAACGATTCTTAACGGAGTTCAGTTTATAGTAAAAATTTGTCAAAAATATGTATGCTATATTATGGTAAAATAATTACAAAGGCATTATATATTTTCTTTAATAATATACCTATTTTCCCGTTTTTCCCACGCCTTTCTCGGTTTTCTCGTGGTTTTTTCCGGTTTTTCCCATTTGTTGGGTAAACTCCTGGAAAAATCGAAAAATTACTACCCTAAAGTACCTCCTAAGTCCGATTTACTTTCAGAAAAAGTGCTACACTTGTAAATCGGAGCAAGATCTCTGGTAAAAAATAGTTGTCCACAGAAAAAAAAATAACATCATTGTAAAACCATAAGCCTCTCACTCTAAAATATGAATGTTAGTACGAGTTTTCACCTCCACGGAAAATGTCTAAATAAGTACACCGCAAAAATATCGTCGGTAAAACCTCGCAGGACAAAAATATAGCGAATCCAATATATCGCGAAGAATTAATATCGCATGACGAAAATATCGCCCTATATTTTTGAAATATAATTATATTTTTAAATACTCAACAGTACATCGCATCGGTAAATTGCTTCTATTATCGCATTCACCTATTATCTTAATTGTCATTTTTCATTTGTAATCGTATGTACTGTTTCACATTTACGGTTGGTATTGAATTCGGAGCGAGGAAGCGAAGGTTTTGCAAGACATTTTTTTTTTAATTTTCTTCGTAGTTTTCCTATAATTATTGAGAAAACAGGAAAAAAACGAAAAAGGAAAACCGATAAATTTACGGCGTTATGATTCTTTTATTTAAAATTTGTACGGTTTTTATTTTCTACCAGAAATGTTGCTTCAATAAAAAAAAAAACGAGATCTTTTTTGTTAAATTTTTAATCTAGTTGGAATGTTAGAAAGTCATTTTTTTGATTTTCCTTGTTGTTTTTTTAATAATTTAGTAAACCCGAAAAAAAACGTAGACAAAACGGGAAAATTTACGAAATTAATGCTTTCAAATGCTTTTTTAATTTTTTTTTTTTTTTTTTGTAATTGTGATATTATACCATGCACTCATATTTTTCTTAAATTTAAATATTACTAAGAAACAGCAACAGACATTGCACAGATAACATCAATTCACTAAATTATTAAAATTATCAACAAAATGTAGTACCTTCTGAACGCAAATGTTCTATTTCATATACGTTCGTAAGATGGAGACTATACTATGCGGGTATCACATCTGTTATGATAAACTACTTAGGGTCACATGAAGAAAGGTTGACATTATTTACGATTCTGGGGCGTACCCCAATATGAGTTATACATAATGTACATTTTAACGACATGTCCATTAATTTTCAATAAGAGAAGCTGGTGTAGCAAATAATAATCATGAAAAGATCGTGTAAAATCACCTTCCCTACCCAATTCATAGACTATGAGTGTTGGGAAAACGGATCCAAAAAAAACGGACATACTTCGCGCTATGGGTGGACCACTTTTGTAGATGAGAAGTTTGGAAACCATGATATAGATGGGAATTTAATTTATATTTGTAATGATTAATGCAATGATTAATCCTGTTAAATTTTCAGGTATTTCTGTTTAGTGTAAAAAATTTAACCATAGAGTATTTACCGAATAAATATTATGTAAAAAACTTGCAAGATTAAAATGTCTATAAATAGCTCAAAATTAACTAAAATGTTATCACGTCAATAAAAGGCAAATGTAAGTTTTCTGTCCAATTTACAATTCCCTACAAAAATTCAAACTTATTACAACAAAAAAACAAAATTGAAAATAAGAAAAGGATTTTTGTCAATTTTCCCGTTTTTTCTACGTTTATTCACGGTTTTACTCAATTATTTAGAAAACTGCTTGAATCTGTTAAGCATACCACTTCAAGAAAATTGCCTTTCAGAAAAGGTGCTACACTTGAAAATCGGAGCAAGATTTTTTATTTAAATCTCCTCACTTCGCTCAGAATCTAAAAATTAATTTTTAATCAATATATTAAGCTTTTCCTTCAAACCTGACTGAAATATATAAATTTCAAGATATAGTTGGTTGCAAAATAAATACTTACAGATTTTTATTTTATTGTTAATGGAAGGAAGTAGCACTTAACCTCCCTCCTGTCACTGATACGTATATTGACATAGATATATAGGTATGCATTATTTTATTTCGTAAATAGATGAATTTTTCACGAGTTTTGGACGAGTCTTGGATGACAAGAAAAAAAGTGATAGCACGTATTTTGAATAGAATGAAAAAAATCTAACTTTTTGACATTTTTTCGTAAAACAGTGCCGTGAGTAACGTCAGATACCATTAATAATTGAAAAGTTTGTTTCGCAGGTTTTGGTTCAGACAGCACAACTAATAAATGCATGATAAATTAAAATCATATTTTTAACTATACAAAGTGAAATAGTTTTTCTAGAATGTAAAAGTTTCTAGAGAAAATATTACAATATGCATGTGTCGTGATCGATTATTTTATTATATTTATAATTATTATTATTATTTTTTTTTTTATGAAATTATAACAACGGTTTAAAAATCAATTGTTTTTTACTTAATATGACAATCGTGTTATTAATATAAATATTCTTTTTTTTTGCAAACCTGGTCAAAATAATTTTATTAAAAAATGTACGAACATTTTTTAACTTGCAGGAACGTGTAACGAAGTTTCATACTTTAACATTGTGACCAAGTCCATTTTGAAGCCAATTGAAATATTGGTTTTACAAAAATAATACCGTTTTTAAAATTACATACTCGAAAATACATTCAATTTAGGAGATACTCGTTAAAAACAACCATTAACTTTTTTAAAAATAATCGGTTTTTACATAGCAAATAGCATAAAAAAAAACACAAGCTTCGTTTTAAAACTAATATAATGCTGTAATAATATATTGCTCGCTGCTCAACTGTTTTTACAAAATTCTAGACAGCCGGACAAAACAACCGAAAAAAATCTATAAAAAAAACCTCGGGTAAAACGTATAGGAAAAACGGACTGAAAATAGTCATACAAGTACAACTATTGGTCAAAAAATGATATTGAAGATCGTCGGTTAGGAAGTCGGAAAGTCTCAGCAATGTCCGCGTGATAGTAATTAACAATATATTTCATTAGAAATACTAAAGTCTTATACTAAATGTCTGTAAACTTAAAATTCAGTTTAACGTACAATGAGCTCACGTTTCATTATTACATTCGTATCATTTACGTAGTTCTGCGCGTACTTATTACATTTTTTTTCTTCAAATTTATATCATGCAAAAACTGTAGCATTCACAAATTACATTTCACGCATAGTCTCAAATGTCAAGGTCTTTGACCTATAGGAAAGCGACTATACAAATTCATTTACTCACAGCAAATAAACATGACCGAACTCACCGAACTCACTTACTGTCACAGCAGATAAATTTAATTGCCCAAATGTGATCCCGTCACTGCCAATTAACAGTATTAACAACAATCAGTCACTATAAAAAAAATTAAGAAGACTACCATCGATAACCCTAAAGATGATGATTATGAATAATGGTTGATAGCGGATTCGAAAAATAAACGTATTAGATCGGTGAACCCAAATATTTTAAAACACATAAAAAAAAATCGTCTGTGAGTAATATTAATTGTTTATCACCGAACCGATTTTCTCTCATCGTACCTGCTAACAATGTTCCGGTAGAATTAGACCCCGTCCAGCATAATTAGGTACAGCAAAAAGCAAAATATAAAATAGCGGAAACTGGTATTTCGTAAATTTTCCCATTTTTCAATTTTCCCCAATTAATGAGAAAACTACATGGAAATTAATTATTGACACGAAAATACGAAGCCATTGAAATAAAAGCAAGACTATAAACTGGGAATAATAAATGTTACTACAAATTATCTAAATTATTACAAAAAGCAAGAATGATGTCAATAATTATAAAGGTTTCTTTATACCGTACTCCCATTTGACCGATAGTAATACGCAGTGTAGGACGAACATTGCTCAAATCCAAACAAAATCAACTTCTTGATTTCGAGAGAAAAATATTAAGAAGAACATTCGGGCCGTGTCGATTTGAAAGTACGCGAGAATGGAGAATCTGAAAAAACTCAAACCAGATGCTAAACATAGACATAATAGATGAAATCAGAATGAGACGACTCCGATAGGCATGCAGAGAAAATAAGGAGCATTGATACGTACAATTAAAAGTAGTGTGCCGGAGGGTTAGAGACTCTTGGGACGTTCAAGAAAAAGATAGGAAAATCAGATAAGGATTTATGTGCAAACATTAGGCCTGTGGAGAATTGTCAAGAATTGGCAATGGATATAAAGGAGTGGCAAAACATTTAATGAGATCTTAAAAGTCGATAGTAAAGCCGTAAAAAAAACCGTTTTCGTATCTATATGGATCATATAAAAGGGTTTAATAAATATTCACCTTAACCGTTTTAACGCTTTCATATAAACGTAATAGCGTGTTTAAACACAATTTGACGTGGGTATCCCTGTACTAACTAGATACATTTTCTAGGAACTATTTCGCGTTTAATCAATACGTACTTTTATAATAATTATCCTAACTATGATGTTGCTATGCAATTTTCATTCAAACACTCACTGTGTAGTGTTTGAATAATAATGATGTATATAATGAAAATTATAAAACACCTATAGCATATTAAAAATGTTGTTGACAGATTATTTTGTACAGACATTTAATTTTTAACGATTCTTTTCTTTTTTAAAAGAGTTAAGATTGAATTACCGGTAATAACTAGTGTAAGGGCCGATTGGACTGCCAGACTCTGGGCCCTATGAATTTTTAATCCGATCCTGCGCGATAAATACCTAACTAAAAAGGAATCATATAAACAAACACGTTATCGTCTCTACAGACGGGGAAAAATATAAAAATAAAACAGAAATTACATTCATCACCCACGCTGGCGCATTGCGTCCATGGTTAAAATATACCATAATAAACTATAGTATATTTATTCAACCACGGTTATGTAGCAGTCTATATAAGCGTAATCATAACTTTTAACTATCTTATCGATATGCGTGTTGGCGTCATGTCATCATAACCATAGATAATAAAAGGACAACGGGTAAAAAATCATTTTAATATCTATAGTCATAACATAAAACATTATCATAACATCAGTTATTTGTCTATAGATATTGTTTTTTTTTTATTTTTGCTGTATAATTTTCTACTGGAAATGTCAACAAAAAAATATTACGTTAAAATAAAAAAATCATTTATATTTTTAATTATTTTTTATATTTTTTTTTTTATTTTCTGAGATTATTCTTAGTGCATACTATTAATGACATTATTTTATTCAATTTTATAATAATTTATTTGAACACCTATTTATTTTATGATCACAGACTTACAGTAATAAAAGTAAGGGTGGTAATGAAAAAAACGTATGAGTAAAAAGAAAAAAAAGGTGGTTGGATTCGATTGAAAAGAATATGAGGACACTCGAGGACAGACAGTATATGTGAGATGGGAGATCGGGTCAAGTGGAAGTTTAGTACGAGGGTGACCTACTATTTAATTTGTTTACAATGTATACAATAAGAAAATGTTTTGTAAGGTACAATAAAATAAAACGGTAAAACGCGTGGAATGTACCTATTGGTTTTACTAGTATATTTTTTTTTTTTTAATTATCTGTCTGTGAACTTTTCTATCGGTAATCTTATTCCAATCAAAAAATGACAAGAGATCTTTTTAATTATATTTTATATACATTTTGTACATTGGGAAAATTTTTTATTTTCCAAGCTATTTTCGTAATAATTTGGAAAAAACTAACAAATTTAACAATTTCATTATTTTATATTTTATTTATTTACGTTTTCTTTCAGAAATCTTGGTCCAAATTTCAATATTAACATATTTTGAGAATTTGTTACCTTGTTTATGAGTAAGAAAGTTGTTTTTTAATTTGCCTTGAGGTTTTCTAATTGGAAAAAACGGAAAAATTACGACAGTTTTGATGTTATTTCTTTGTTGAAAATCGGATAAAAATTACCGTGTAGAGCTAACATTTTCAAAAAATATTTATATTAGAATTTTCTACACGTAGACAATTTTTCAAGTTATTCTGGTGATTTTTAAGCTATTTATAGGCATTTGACATTTTTGCGATTTTTTTTTTTTTTGTTTGATTTATTAGGTATTTTGTGGATTTAATTATTCAGCCGAGCAGAAATGATTGAAAATGTAATATAAAGTTCATTATAAGTGGCACTCAATAGTAAAAAAAAAAAAGTCAAGTATTATTGAGTTGTTTTTTTTTTAACCAGTTTAAGTTAAAATTTTAACAAAATAATAAAAATATTTCCATTTCAAAACTTGTTTAACTGAACTTTGCCCAGAATTATTTTTCGTTAACAATAGTTGTGTACTTACAGATATTAATTAAATACTTTATGCATAACATTACCTTTCCAACTTCCCACGTACAACAGTGGCACGCCTGTCCCTATAGTATCAGTTTTTTTTTTATCGTGACTCATTTTTATTCACTCTACGTAATTAATATTCAATATTATGTAAAGTTCAGTAGTTAAAATGTTTTTTCTTTTTTGTCAATTTGATTGGAATTTTACATAATATAGATGTATATTACACGCACAAAACTTCAATCTTGGGACGTTATATTTTCTAAAGTCGACTTTCCAGTTAGTTCCACCGCTGCAGGACTCATGTTTAATGGCCGAATAATAATATATATACTTTAATGACTAGATTATACGTTGTTGTTTTTATAATGCTGCGCGGTTAATGTGTAAAAAAAAAAATTATAAATAACAGTCGATCGTTAAAAGTGTAAATATAATAATATTATTTCAGTGTCCACGATAAAAAAAAAAAACATAAATGTACGAATAGAAATATAATGTATACAGGTGCCTTTAAAAAAAATTTAAAAAAAACCTAAAAACTTTATAATTACTTTGTTTACTGCGTAAGTATAATAATAATTTTTTGACATGATAATGTCGTGATCATTTTAATGTAGTTACCTAATCTAGTTATAGTTGGATTATCTCATCTCGGATGTGCATGGGGCATCAGGTGAGAGGAGGTACCGTAGTGCGTGATGTTTGCAGATGACATAGCTTTGATGAGAGAAAATTTTGAATGAGTCAATAATAGACTTGAATGAAAAAATAAAGGGTAGCACTTGAAAGAAAGGGACTAAGTAAAAGATAGAAGTAAAACATATAGTATGAGTTTGGGGGAATAGGACAAGACAACTAATGACAATAAGCGGTTATAATCAACAGTGATAGTTTTAAGTACCTAGGGCTTAACTTCGGAGGAACCGTAAAGTAGAGATAAAGTAGGGAGAAGCTTCAGGCGTTTATGTGACAAGAGGATTTCAATGAAATTTAATGTTAAGTTCTTCAAAAGTTAACTTTAAATCTAAGTTCTTCAAAATTTTAGTGAGACTATGTTATACGGTTTGGAGTTTTAAATGGTAGACAGAAAAATAGTTTTGTTTTATCTATGACGCGCGGCGGAATCACTATGTTCTCCGTCGTTATGTTACCTCCATTGAAATGTATTAGTTCTTTTTTAACGATGATTTGTATTATTTATAATAATTATGCCTAAAGTTAAATTAAGTTTGAAATGTAAAATATAGTTTTGAATCACTCTATACAATAGAAATAATGAAGTATTTTCTACGGACTGTAAATTGATTTAAATGTTAAATCGTTTAAATATATTTTAGATTCTGAGAATGAAGAAGAATGTATTGGTTTTAGAAATATGTTTTTTTTTATATATATATCTTATATATAAAATTCTTGTGTCACGTGTTTGTGGTCGTACTTCTCCGAAACGACTTGATCGATTTTAATACATTTTTTTTTATATATTTGGTAAGTATGATAATAGGTCGTAAAGTAATTGTTACCCTCCTAACCCCACCCATCATTTTTTAATCATGATTTTAGTATTTTAATAAGGTTTTTAGGCATTATTAAATTATTTATTTTTCATGGATTACTCTAGTTACACGGATGAAATGAAAAAAAAATGTAAAAATTTAGTCAAAACGTATCTATGGTAATTAATATAAATAAAAATAATTCTAAAGATCTATTTACGCCGGGTGGAACAGCTTCACAATCATTCTAAAATTTTACCCGATAATATACGTAAGTACAATTCTGCTTTTCATGAAAAATATTATAACAGAAAACAATAAGTCTGCCGAAGGTGGACTACCTACTTTCTACCTATTTGTTTTTATTTATTATTCATTACTGATACGGTCAAAACTAAAAAGGAATATGGGTAAAAAATAGTATGGACAACGCTGAGCGGGACAACTAATATATATATACTGTGTACACAAATTTTACCAGAAATATGGTTCTGAAGTAATAAGTATAACTCTAAAAGGAAATGTTCTTGGGGTGGTACATTAGGAAGGTCATTTCATGTTTTTTCAGGAGTTTTCCTAATAAATAAGAAAAACACGGGAAAACCGGGGGAAAATGGGAAAATAGATACAAATATTATTAAAAAAAATATATTAACAATATAATTAACCGAACTCCGCTCAGAATCGTTTTCCGTTAGCAATGGTTAATCGTTACCTACAAATATACGTTAAATTTCCCCTCTACGTTCCCAACTTCTCACCTATAACATTGGCCCACCCTAAGTATGTCTTCTTTATTGCAATTTTAACATATTTATACTACAATTTCGACATATATTTGACGCAATTAAATCCAGCCTTTAATAATAATATAAAAGGTACCTACTACCTATTAAATGTTGTCCATTCGGGAAAAAGCAGATATATATTGTATACTTACCTATCGTATTTCAGTTGGCATCACGACCGTTGAAGCTAAATGGACGGAAAAACATTTTCAATAATGGAGCTCAAAATTAAAATCGTGGATATCTCGTTTCGCCATTAACTGCGATATTAATCCCCAAGAAAGCTATTATATACCTACTACAGAGTGCAAATGAGCAGTGTCGTATAGTATTCTAATACTTTTTTTCCAATAGGTACTTTTATTTTTAAAGTATTTTAACGGTATTGAAACACCTTTTTTTGATTCCTTAGATTTTAAATTAGTTTCTGTTTGTAATCTTTATTAAATAAAAATACCGTGTGTCTCAACGTTATTACGGTTCTAATAAAATATGTACATTTATCATTTATGGACTATTCGCCGTTGGTTACGTCAATTTTTAGACAAGGGCACCGGCGCTCATGTATCAGAGACGAATATAAATCGAAAAAACATTTGACAGTATTACAAAAAAAAAATGTAAAACGTAGAAAAATGTTTCTTAGTAATGATTTTATCGCTTGAACAATTTTCAGTAGGAAACGTAATTCACGAAGAAAATATTACGTGGTAATATGTGTACAAAGGAACTTATAAATCCACAAACCATTATTTTGGAAAATACTTATAGTACTTGGGTATTTCAAGAAAATGTAACTCGAAAAAATAAATCTGTAATAGGCTTTTCATCAACTGTTATCAATGTCAATATCATTGTTATTCATTGTTTATCATTTTTATGATCAACATGTTACACACATAATAAATGGAGTAAGAATCATTTATTTTATTTAGTTTTTTTTGTTAGCCAAGTTTTATTTTTTATTGGATTCAATTTCATTTTACATCGTTTTTAAACATGTATGTTATTACTATTTATATTAAAATATGATTCTTATTGTACAGTCTGATGAAATCAGTTAATTACTTCTTACTTTAATCATTAATTATTGGATAGTGTTTTTATTATTCCTCTTTGTTTTGATAAATGATTCTCATAAGTGTCTATAAAATATAATGGCTATAACTTTTTCCACAGTTAGTACTTAGTAATTCTTACGGATGAGATAGTCCTTCTTTTGACTTTAAACAAATCATATATTTTGTTGCTATTGTTCTACTTTAATCAATAATGAAATGAGGGTATTTTATAAAATACCTACTTGTGAGCTACCAAGTCAACCAAATATTATAATATTAAAATAACCTTTGCTGTAAAAAGAAAAAAATCACTTAGTTACTTAAAATTCAAACAGTTACTGTGTAAAAACAACAGTAGAATGTAGAATGTAGATATAGAGATTTTAATAATAAATATGTTTGATTTCGGCGATATCTGTCTTTGTCTACGACGTAGGGAACTAAAAACTCTGAACAACCAGGATTCATATTTTATGAGTATTTATCAATATTAAGATGGATTGTATTTTGGTAGTACTATAGGGATTTGGGGATGAATCTGTTTAATATGATTATCCACTCACTCCATCTATGACTAGAATTCGAACTTACTACTAACCATGCCAAATATGAAACAACATTTAAAAAAAAAAAATGTAAATAACAGTTTTATGCTAACCTATACATATGGAAATAAGTTGGAAGCATTAAAAACTAATATTGAAAAATATTTAAATAAAAAATTATTTTGAACAAAAAAATATATAATAATACAAATATTTTTTCCGAAAATTCAAAATAAATCGGTGAACATTCTATTTGAGGTGCTTATTTTTTCTATCTAAACGATAATATAATATATCAGTTATTTAAGCTTGCCGAAAGATTATTCACCGGATGCATTTATTCATCTCGTAAATTATTGTGCGAAGCTCTTTTCAATTTTTTTATAATATAGTTTATTTATTATAGGTATGTATTAGGAGTCTCTATTTCACGTGTATTTAAGAACACGAACGTATACGTGTTTTTATGAAACGATATTAAAGGACTTATTATTAAAATACACGTGTACACTTCGCTACCCGTACAATATTATAATGATGTAATTTCCAAATTCGATTTCTCTTTCCACGATGGGGCGAAATCCTAATTACGCCATTGGCTAATTATTCGCATGTATAACTCGATTTCAAAACGGTTCCACAATCAATACGTTTCGTTTGCGCGAATTACTTCGCGACGAGAATAATTTAAGCGATTAAAATAATGTATAATGTATGAATAAGTATACTGTACAGTTGAACGTATAGTTTCGAATATTTATGAGATAATATATTATAATTTTGTTTTTGTAGGATAGTTATAGGTGTACTAAAGTGTGTGTTTTACGAAAGCTTCCGATTATCTCTTAATGTATGTTTTTGCTTATATATCGTCGGGGTATACTCAAGCCCGGATTAAGGGGGGGGGCACGTCCCCGGGGCCCACGTATGTAAAGGGCCCATAGTCTTCTCGGCTTAAAATTACATTGAGTGGTAATTTGTACTTTATATACCTAGTGCACAAGAATATTTTAATTTTAATTTTTTCTTGTTTGAACTAACAGACCTGCCCTCACAATCCGCCTACCATAATTATATATAGACGGCCTATTCTTCGTTAATTTATAAATCATTATTGTTATTATTATTTCAATCATAATAATATACTTAATACAGTAATAACGGCATCGGTTTACTAAAAAGTTTCCGAATAAGTAAAGGAGAGAGACTCAGAGAGAGAGAGAAAGAGTGAGAGACAGTTTGAAATGTTATTATTTATACACAAGCAGCTAACGCGAGAAACGTCTCCGAGAAACTACGCACAATCTGTATGATAGAATGCAAAAGGGTAGATACCTTTTATGTAGGTACCTATAGATATTACCATAAAAACGATACACGAAAGTCTGCAATGATAGAAATGATGTAGACGTCGCCAAACAAAGAAAATCGAACAAACGGTATGCACAAACAACTCATCGTTGAAAGACTTCATATAATGTACCGAATAACTTTTCGGAAGCGTATTTAACAACGAAACGGTTATTATACTGTGAAAAGCCGTCTTGCCGTTTACATTGGAAACTTAATGGATGACAAATATTGATTTTTATTTTTTATTTTTTTTTTTTTTTAATCGAAAATGCAAATTCAAAAACTGTCGATATTGCCTTTTCGTCTCGAGACGCGGAACGAATAGGACGCAAGTGGAATAAATCGAATGTCTATGAGGTATATCGCCCGGATACGTACTTCACGGAACGGGTAGGCCACCGCTGCTGTGGTAACCGGGGGAGTTTTAAAGGTTACAATACAATTGAGAACGTTCGACCTTTTTTAGCGTATGATTGAGAACGCTCGAAACGGAACAATGGAATAGCCGCTGACCCAACTCCCCCCCCCCCCCAAAAAAAAAAAAGAACCGTACTATTGATAACGAAATTAAATGAAATGTTGCCGAACTATATTCAAGTCAAAACTCACAAATAAATTATGAAAAACGTATACAAAATGTCTAATAAAATAGGAATTGTGATATAGAAATATATATATATCTGTGGCTTGGTACAAGAAGGGCCAATGCCAATCTTTTGGAAAAAATCGGTTAGAAATAAAAAAAAAAGAACGGAACATACTTCGCACGTGGATGCAGCCACTGGTTTAGGTGGAAAGTTGGGAAGATAGGATACAGACGAGAATTTAATTTATATCTGTAAACAACGATAAACCATTGCTAACAAAAAAACGATTCTGAGCGGAGTTAAATAGATAGTGTTGCTTTGTCAACAATACAATATATGGTATATATCATATCATGGTAAAATGATTACAACAATGATTTTTTAAAAAATATTAAAATAATAAAAACTTCATAATAACAAAAAAAAATAAATTAAAAACGGTTGCCAATGACAACCTTATTTTTAAACTTTCAATCTTCTTTAACCTAAAGACCGAGGTTTTCCTCATTATCTCGAGTATTAATGAGAATTTCAAAAAATGACCTTTTTAAAATACCAGCCAGAGAAAATTTCGTTTCAGAAAAAGTGCTATAATTGAAAATCGAAGTATGTAAAAGTGTTCACATTAAAAAAATAATAATAATAATAAACATCATCGTAAAACAAATACATTCCTCATTTCACATAGAATCTAAAATAAAAAGTGTACAGTTTTATTTTCTAAATAAAAATTGTTTAAGTTTTTGTAAAAATCGAAAATCACACAAACATTTACATTCAATAAAATACCTACACAGAGCCTTATGGGGAGTTAATATTTCAAAGCCTATTTTACAACAATCACAAAATGCAACATTGGCCCTTCTTACACCAAGCCACAAATATATTTTTGACTGTTATATGGTTCAATTTTCAGATTACCACATATTTGGCAGCGTTGCATAGAATCATAATAACTGAGCGTTCTCAATCGTATATTAGTCAAAAGTACCTAAAACAGGTATCGACAATAATGTCCGTTTTCAGTCGTATTTCTGTCATTTCGAAGGCATATATGATGTACGGAAATTTTGTTTACGTGTCGAAACAAGCGATTAAAAATCCTATTCTAAGCAAGGCTCGTGGTCGTATGGTAATTTTTTTTATGGTTAAATGCACGTCCAGCCTATAACGGCCGAATAATTATTGCACAATAACATTGTGTACCATAACAAAATAATATTAACGGTTAGTTTGAACGTGCACACAGTAAAAATGACACCAGTGCGAAGACAACGGGAATGAGTTTACGTTATTTGCGGTGTAACGCGATTTCGCCCGTCTGACCTTTTTACCTGCAAAAACCGTAACACGATTGATGGCTTTGCTAAAAGATGCATGGTCATACATAATATACTTACGATATCATGTAACCAGTGGTGATTCCATAAGGTTATTTTTTTTAATTTTCCCAGCTAAGCTCTCATAATAATTGGGGAATAAATTTGGGAAAACCGGGAAAAAAAACATAGGGAAACCGGGAAAAACGTAGGAAAAACTGGAAAATAGGTACAATATTAAACAAATATTATTAAAGAAAATAAATAATGCATATGTAAATATTTTACCACAATATGACATATATGTATGTATATTGTTGACAAAGAAACACTGTCAACCGGACCCCGCTCAAAACCGTTTTTTCGTTAGCAATGGTTTGTCGTTCCCCTATACCTTCGCCACTTCTCGCCTACGACTGCGACCCAACCATCGTGCGTAATATGTCCGTATATTTTTATAACTGCAAATGCCACAGTTTTCTAACGGTACGTAGTACTTTATTTTTAAAAATGTCGAATGTTTCGTTCTAGTAATTTTAATGTGTTTTTTGTATAATTGGTATCTATTACCCTATAAACAATATAATCCATAAAAATGATATAAAATTAGGTGTTACGGTTATTATGATATGCCACCAAATTGTAATTCTTTAAAATATAACGAGTTTGTTTAGGATAAAATATTCTACGAACAGTATTTTTACTAAAATAATATTATATTCATTATATATTCATATATTTTCGAATAGTGTTTTATGTGTGTTTTTTTTTTTTTAATAAAAATGCATAAACTATATCTTCCCGTTTTATTGCATTCGATTTTATACATATTACGATAAAATATTTATTTATCTAGAAAATATGGCGTATTCATTTAGGATATTAATTAACATTACGCAGTGTTTTGGCAGTATTGATTTGACTACATTAATTTGTATCATGTATCGACATTTTCAAGTAGCAGCATATTTTTGCGCACTAGTATATATGAACATAACAATCGTAATTTAAATACGTATAAGTACGTACATAAAACATTACGCGAAACAATTTTTAGCCCAGCCATCAATCGCGTTGTTCAATATGTGGTGGACAAAACGGAGGACGGTGCCATTATTTTTAACACCCAGTGTATTATTTTTGAGCGCAATCGTGTTGCGTTTTTCACACGGGTAAAAAGGTCAAACGGGCGCGATCGTGTTACACCCGTTATTTATCGTACAGAAATTGCACTGGGGGTTTTATAATATTATCACTTGCTCGTAATATGACATTGTGACTGCAATATTTCTCTGCCGGCACGCCATAAACACGATTAAATCTTCCGTATACAGGTACCCAGCTCGTTATTCTCGCGCGCGTTAAATCAATTTCGAACTCTTGACAACTCCTTGACATTGAGCGAACATATTTTTTTTTTCATACATATATGTATACAATATATACAACGATACGGTTTATTTTATTTATTTATTTTTTTTTTTTTTTGGTCCGTCGGTAATACGCGCCGCTTACGGGTCGTGTTTCGTATGTATACAGAGACGCGTGAGTGCAACGAACGCGACATAATATGTGAGTACGTACAGATGATATTTTGATCTGATAATTTTTCAAATCTCTCAATAGTTTAAAAAACCATTTCGCGCGATGAAAAAAAAACACGGTAGAATTATATATTTCGCGCTAATGCCTGCAGCAGCCCCCCTCTTCCCCCCCCCCCGGGAGGTTATGTGTTGTTGTGTCCATAATTTTAGCGCCCCCGAAAACGGTGGTCTTGTCACGCCTAATATAATATTCTGTATATTAATTATATGACAATACGCGCGGATTCGTTATCCGGAATATTGTCGAGCGCTTATAGTATTATAATAATTCGGGCGCGTGTCGGCTCCGTCGTTCGTTATTATTGCATAGACGTCCCGAAATCCAATTATAACAATAATTTGCCGAGAGGTCATTTAAATATTAATACACTCGTCGCGATTATTATTATAACCGTATAATATCGTTCGGGGACCGTGGGTATTGTGTTATTATTGGTCGCCGTGTCACAAACCGTTTCTGGATTCGTCGAAATTCCGGGATTACCACGTGAAATATTATCGTTTCAATAATATCGTGCAGATCCGCGCACTTCATGATAATATGGTGCCTGTATCTATCATTGATGCCAGTACCACTAGGTAGTGCTTTCTAAATATTATTGAACGCTGATGCCGTTCAGCGGTCACGTTTGATCGGCCTGCGTGGAATTTTCCCGGGCTAGTACTTTATTAGGGTCATTTTTTGATTTTCCCAGCAGTTTTCCCGATAAATGGGAAAAACGTGGTGAAAACCGGACAAAAAAACGAGAAAATAGATACAACATTAAAAGTGTATTATCAAAGAAAATATCTAATGCATATGTGATTATATTTTACCGCAATGTAACGTATATAAATTGTTGACAAAACAACACTATTAACCGAACTCCGTTCAGAACCGTTTTTCGTTAGCAATGGTTATATATATACATTAAAATTTCCCTTTTACCTTCTCAACTTCTCATCTACAATAGTGGCCCACCCACGTGCGAAATTTTCCGTCTTTTTTATTACATATTTTTAGTAAACTTTTTTTTTCTTATTTATGTTAATCGTTATCACATTTTTTATCATAACTTTTCAGTAATACAATTTTTAAGTAATAATAATAATACACATTTCAATTACATTATATACATATATACGTACTACATAAGAATTAAAAATTATAATACGCGCGTACATACATTTTAAAAACTCTGTAAGTCAAAATTTTTCCCCGAAACCTTGATAACTCGAAAACCTCGATAAGTCAAAATTCAAGGGAAAATGAAATTTTTTCGACTTATCGAGGTTCCGCTGTATTTGCCTCAATTATAATAATATGTGTACAGAAAAATGGCAAAATTAACAAAAATATCACTAAAACGAACCGTTTGCTCATAGCGGTTAAAGGTTTTTTCCGTCTTAATATACTTACTTTTAGTTTGATTTAAATACAATAATATACCGTTCAAATGCGCACAATTATCCCCGAAATACGATAATATCGTTCCGCGTGTACATAGTAAACGGTTGTAAATGCGTGATGCACGCTGTCTAACCTAACTGCGACTTGGCTTTTTAACGCGAGCCGAAAACATAAAAGCCGACCGCGAAAAGTCACGGAAAATAATAGGGCCACCGATATAATGATTATACCCCGCGATACGCTCATAATAAAGAGCCCGGTAGCGAGGCGGGACAGCGGTGTTCCCGTTAATTTTTTTTTCAAGAGGGCACCGTAACACCCGATTGTCTTTCTTACGGATTACATTGTTTACGGGGAAATAGCTGATACCGATTATAAACGAAGAATAAATTAAAATTACTAAAACAAAATGATCGACTACATTTTTAAAAACAAAATACTACTAACGTGTATCGTAACTGATAACGATTACTGAAATAAATACGATTTTTAGATTCTGAATGGCGCGAGAAATGTATTGGTTTTACAATAACGATTTTTTTTTTTTTTATCGACATTTTTTCTACCAGCAATTTTTCTCCGATTTGCAATAATAGCACTTTTTCTGAAAAGAAATCGGACTGGGGGAGGTACTTTAGGCAAGTCATTTTTTTTTTTGATTTTCCCAAAACATGTGAAAAATCTGGGAAAAACACGGGACAATTGGTACAATATTAGAAAAATATTATTATAGCAAATCTATTACGCAAATTTAATTATTTTACCTTAATATGACATATGTAATGTTGACAAAGAAACACTGTCAATCGGACCCCGCTCAAAATCGTTTTTTCGTTAGCAATGGTTTATCGTTGCTTACAGATATACATTAAAATTCCCCTATACTACTTTTTCAACTTCTCACCTATAACAGTTGTTACACCCGTCCCCATTATCCTACGACAGCTTTTTATTACCGTTTCGGTTTCAAGCGACACAAGTGACATTGGACGGATTTTTTTTTTTTTTTAACTATTCGAGAGTATACGCAGTTATATACCCGTGAATTGTCAACAAAATGTTGAGAGTATACCGCGTTTATTACGCAGTATAACCTGTGGGAACAACACCGCGTACAGGCGTAGACTCCGAGAACCACGAGGACAACGCGAACAATATGAGCAATATTACTATTATATTAAAATATTTCGTTCGATTATAAAGGCGTACGAACGAAACCACGTGACTTAAACCCCTTGTATCGACAACCGATCGGCAACACAACGGACGCCGCCTGTCCACTGCCGCGGGTGTCGCGCGAAGTATCCTACGGTATCCCCCAGGGTCGCCGAATATTTTAAACGTTCGAAAATCGAATGAAAATAAAACACGGCCGACGTGTTCTGAAGAGCGGGTAATAATATGCTTGCGTGAATAGTTCCCGTTCGTGTAAATGTTAATGAACAAGTGCCCTTCGGGCCAGGGCATACTTGTTTGGACTTTTTTTGGGCAACATTATTTTTTAAATTGAGAATTCGTTCTTAAGCAACTACGATGAAATTCTATTTATAAAGAATAACGTTTAAAACAAATAAAAACAAATTATAATATAAACATTTTTTATAATTAAAAGCGTGTTTAAAAACATTCCTACTTAATTTGTTTTCCGTTTTTTTAATGACCTTGACAATATAAGCGGTGATCGAACTTCAAATGCCGGATAAACTCACCGAAGTAAACGTTTTGTTAAATGATGATTTGTTGTTTTTTTTCCCCTAATATCATAATACACATAAATGTCCATTATTTGTGTAATGTTTATTTACGCATTGGATTCTTCGGAGATCAAAAATCGCCTCGATCGAACCAGTAGAAAACGCCATAATGCAAAATTAATATTCCGTTCACCAAATTCAAAGCCGCCAATCCTTTCAAGGTTCACGCTTTCGTCTGGATTTCGGGTCGCTTTACGTGTTATTGTCGACCTGCTCCAGTCCCTTGGTATATTATCATTATTGCGACCGGGCGTGTATGCGCAAACATTTTATTTTTTTTTTTTTTTTTGGGGGGGGGGAGATAAGGCTTTTGAGGTGAAACCACTCGTGTTTCATTACTGGATAAAATCATATTTGCACATTTTCCCGAAATTGCGGATGAGGGGGAATTAAATCACTCCCCCCTTTATAGTGTACGTGCCTGGCGGCAACGTAAAGTACATGATTAGCACGAGAAGGGATGAAATATTAACGAGACACAAAGTTTTTAACCCCTTTATTATTCGATATTATAATATTATCATTAATCCTACGGGGTTTCTGACACTCGACGTAAATATTTCACGCGTATCATAACCGCGCGTGTACGTAGGTAGATAAGTATAGCATCATGAATTAAAAATTGTTGACAAATAACGTACGCATATCCGAGTATGAAATAAAATAATGCGCGAAATATCGCGGTGGATATAACTGCGTATGGGTACCTATTGTTATAATCTTGAGAGAGAGACTCGCCTCGGGGTGGGGGGGGGCGGGACGTAAATACGAATTTACGGAAATATTATTTACCGCACACGGCGAAAACTGTAATGCATTAATAACAGGTATAAATACGTAAGGATAACGGGTAGGGGCGGGTGGATAGGGAGTGTTGAATCGGGTGCGTTTTCGAAACAAAGACGTTTGACAGTGATGAATTACGGACGGAAAAAAACGCGTTTAATTAATCGTTTTATTGAACTGCAGTAGACAACGGCATCCGAGGCACACACAGGTACCGCCGATCATACGGATAATGCGTCTTAAATCGCGCCCGACATCGCGGCCACGGTTCGACAGGACGTGTACGCTGTGTTTTGTCGATTCGTGATTTTCCCGGAAACGCTGTGTTATGATTACCATATTTAATCGTTAAGAATAATATTATTACGCCGCTCGCGCGTATTGTGTTCTTCGGAAATATTATTATAATAGACGGGTACCTGCGGAAATTGTGAGTAGGTCCACAACGATTTATCACGCACCCGGACTGATCGAAATAAAAAAAATAAAAAAATAATTTAATATTCTCGTAAAACAGTTTTGTGTTTCTGACGGAAAATCAATATCTACTCTTGAACGTTTCTTTTTTCTTTTTTTTTCTTTTTTCCTTCAAATATCGGTACCCGTATTTACAACGGTTAATTGTCGGACAAATTCTCTATAATATAGGTACCGGAGGAATATACTAAAGTAAATGCTTTTTCGCCGCGCGTTGTATTCCTACGGTAACTATATTATGCGGTTAATTGCGCGAATGTGATTCATGTTGCCAACACGGTTGCCTCCAGCATTCCCTTTCCAATTTCAAGTCTCTCCAATTCACTCCGGAATTGTTACTTTTTTCGCTTCAAATCATTCTGATCTTCCCTTTGCCGGGTGTTCTTCGGGGCTGCTCTCAACAACGATTCGTCCATTTACCATACGCCCGTGCGTGTCTGTCCACTCGACTTGCTTTGTGGAAATGTCTTACACAATATTCGGACTCCGATATATTTCCCGCGTATTAAACCATTACGGACTCATGGTCGGTCGACATCATGATATAGAGCTGGCGCGTTTACGATAGGATTTCAATCCTCCCTCCCCGAAATTTCATGGAAAATTATAGTGAAATTAATATCGTCTAAAAAGTGGTTACTGTCAATGAGGAAGATAAATACAATTTTGGTTTTAATTTTAACTTTATTACTAAATAGTAGATAAATATTATTGTAGTCATTATTGTGGTTTATACATTTTTGTGGTTTTCGTGCTTCTAGAAAATTATAACTGATACGGCGATATTGCATAGTCCACATTATCATCACAATAATTTGAATTACGTTATCATTTGGACTGTATTCACTGAAAAAATATTAAATGTAAAATTTAGTAACAAGTACCTAAAAAGCTAAAAATAAACGTTATAAATTAATTGACCATTGTTAATGAAAAATAAATAATCCTACGATTGAAAGTATATGAACTTTTTCGTTATAAGAGTATGGAAGTGTACATCCTTAACCCACCCCCTCCCCGAAACACTTTTTTGCAAACGCACCTGATATAGAGTAGCACTCGAACATGGTAACTGCCGGAACGTCAGAATAAAAAATTCAAAAATGCTACGCGATAATCACAAATAAGTCTGTTCTTCAAAATATCAGGACATGATTTCTTCTTTTTACGTTTAAACAATCACGTTGATTTCGGCCAATACTATTTACATCGAATTGCACGGCGAACGGGTGAAAGTTTAATAATTTTGAATTATAAATTTGATAATAAATTATACGCGAGGTCGAGAACTGTAGTTACAATTACTGATAAAACAGCCAATCACGATACCGCAATATCGGTTGAAGAGATAAAATCCTAATAAAAATATTAACCCCAAAACGTGAAATTGTGAACACAATTCTGATTTAAATCCATAAATATTCCACACTCGTTGGCTCTACTTACTTTAAAATCAAAATTATTTTTTATTTTTTTTATAATTAATTCGTTCTTAAAAAACACACAAAATGACGGTTGGTCAACGACTTTTGGGACGGAAGCAAAATAAACGGAAAAAATGGCCAAGTGCCGAGCCCACACTATCCGTTTTCTGATGACATGCAACACATTGGTTTAGGCGTCAGTGGCCACGTCGTCCGTCAATAAAATCCCAACGCGACATGCTTCGGATTTAATTATTCGTGAAATATAAAAATAATTAGTTTATCTAATTGGTGACCATGTTTGACGTAAACAAATGCACTCAACTTGTTCCAAACCGTAATTCCAAATGGGAAACGAGTCCCATTGATTGTAAAAATATTATTATTGCTGGAATGAAATAGGGTGAAAAACGTACCCCGACTGGGCTGAATTCATTCCAAATTAAAAATGCGACTTACCATTCAAAACTATATAACAATATAATAATTGATATAGACAAACGACGAGGTACTTTAAGATTCTGAGTGGAGCGAATAAAGTATTGGTTTTACAAGATGTTTATATTTTTTATTTTATTTTATTTCATTTTTTTTATATTGTGTACGAAATCTTGTGACTAGAAAACTTGCTCAGATATACACGCGCGGCATCATTTCTGAAAGGAAATATTGTACAGTTGGTACTTTAAAAAGGTCATTTTTTTGATTATCTAAGCGGTTTTCTTAATACCCGAGAAAAATCAGGATAAAACGTAAGAAAAACAGATAATTAACGAAATAATTGCTTTTATTATATTATCAATTTCGTTATTTGTAGTAATTCGGTAAAATATATTTGCAGAGATTTGAAATTTGAACAGAAAATTTATATTTGCCTTAATTAGGCTCGGTAAAATTTTCAGAACATTAAAACCATTTTTGAACTATTAATAGACATTTTAATTTTGCGAGTTTAGTACGTAGTTTTTATTCGGTGGGTACTCTGTGGTAAAATTGTAAGGCTTAACAGAAATACTTAACAATTTAACAGGAGGTTCATTAAGTCTTACTTTGTAGTAAAAAAAAAAACTGAGTTTGAAACATTATTTATTGTTTTTAAGAGATTTTGAAGAAAATTATTTGAGTAAAAAAATATATGGAACAAATCTGATTTTTCAATTTATTTTTTTTTTCGAACATATGTGTATCGCCGTTTTATGAAGTATGGTGAAGTCAGAATTAAGCGGACTGACTAAATTTCGAAGCTTTTTGAAGTTCAGGTATTATACAGATATTACATGTTTATGTTAAGTAACTATATTGTCTACTTTTTTTGTACATTTGTTGTTGTCGAATGGTCTTGAGTGGGTATTCTTATACTAGGGTCGCGTGTTCAAACTCGGGTTTTGTAAAGAAATGTTTGGCATTTTTTTTCCCTTTTAGCTAAATTACCTATAACAATAG